>JASDQU010104830.1:78319-96268 GCA_032191745.1 Picea mariana | reverse complement strand
TTGTAAGGCCAAAAGGCATGAACAAAAATTCATGATGGCCATCATGAGTTCAGAATGTTGTTTTTAGGATATCTTCTTCCTTCATTCTAATCTGATGATACCCTGAACGGAGCTGCAATTTTGTGAAATAGATTGCTCCATGTAGTTCATCTAACAATTCATCAATGACAGGAATGGGAAACTTATCTTTAATAGTGATCTTGTTGAGCTCTCTATAATTTGGATACATATGCCATGAGATATCTTTCTTGAATACCATTACCACTGGTGTAGTGTAAGAAATTTGGCTAGGTCTAATCATGCCAGCCTATAACATTTCTTCAACCATGCACTCAATTTCACTCTTATGGGCATAAGTGTATTTGTATGGCCTAATGTTAGGAGGAAAACTCCCAAGAATTCGGTGAATTTCATGATCATGATTTCAAGTGGGTGGAAGACCTTTAGGAATATATTCAAATACTTTGGAATGCTTATCAATGATCCCTTGGATATATTGAGGAATAGATGGCTTATATGTTTGAACATATAGTGAGCATAGTTCTGCAATAACGCCTTGATTCCCCTTTTTCAATAATTTTGCCATGCCATTAGAGCTTATCATCTTACGGGGTTTCCCTGTGATACCTCTTAACTTGATTTCTTTTCCTTCCAATAAAAATTTCATGAAAATTTCTTGAAAATTAAAAGCCATTGTTCCTAATGATCGTAACCATTGGATTCCTTGTACAACACTAGGACCACTCATGGGTATAGAAATCAATGGACTATTCATTACATATCCCCCCATAGTAAGATTGATCTTATTGCATTTTCTTGAGCAATTGATAGTTCCTCCATCTGCAATCATTACTTGAAACTTTGGCGCTAGATATACAAAGTAGTTGAGAGCTTTGGCTAATTTATAGTGAATGCAATTATGAGTTTTGCCAGAATCAATTAGGACTATTACCTTTTTCTTTTTGATGTATCCTTCGATCTTGAGCACTTGAGAAGCACTAATTCCATCCAATGCATTACACGATATCGTGGGAGTCAACTCTTCAGATGAAATTGCTTCTACATTTTCATATTGAGATGGTTCTTGTTCTTCTTCTTCTTCCTCTTCACAATCTATGTAGAATAATTTATTTTCACCACACTTATGTCCCTTAATGTACTTACTGTCACAATTAAAGCATAAACCTTTTTCTTTTCTTTCCTCCAATTGTCAAGGGGTCAACTTGTCGGTTGAGGTATTTTAGAATAAGGAGCAGTATTCTCTCTATAGATGTTGGGATTGGTCCTTCTAGTATCCATAGCCATATTTTTACTTTCAACATTTCTTGCCACCTTAAATGAATTCTCCAATGATTTGGGTTCCCAAAGGTGAACCTCTTGTTGAATTTTATCCTTTGAAGTTCCTATGAATATATCAATCAAGTGCTCATCTGGAATATCTGTTACCTTTATATTCAATCTTTGGAAGTTCTCAATGTGCTCTATAACTGAACCCTTTTGCTTGAGATTTATCAATTGGCTAAAGAAGGTATTTCTACTTGTTTCCTCATAGTGTGCTATCATTTCTTCCATGAAAATTGCCCAAGTGAGGAGTGATTTGTGAGAAAAAATCCATCAATACCATACAAATTGATTGGGTTCTAAATATAAAGAAGCAATTCGTACCTTTTGTGTATATGGCACATTATGTAGATAAAAGAATTGCTCCATCTGAAGTCTCCATGTGATTGGGTCCTTGCCATCAAACTTCCTCATATCGATCTTAGGAACGTGGTTGGTCTTCAACCCAAATTTGGAATTTCTCCATTCTTGATTCACCTTCCTTGTGTCCTCATCATGAATTTCATGGGATACATTTTCACTTTCAGGTGTCCTCTCTATTATGAAATTTTTCAATCCTTCCATGATCTCCCCTTTTAAACCCTCCATCATCTCTTGTAGTTCATATTTTGTTACTATTTTCTTTTGTAAATCATTTATGTCCCTACGCATTTCTTCAACTTCATTAAGAGTCCATCTAGGATTATCTAGAGGCTTATTTGGTGTAGAAGTTGTTGTAGGAAAATCTCCCTGCAGACAGGTAGATTGCCTCAAAGAGCTAGACCCTAAACTCTAAGACAGAAAGTGCTTAACGTGGACACTGACTTCCTTTCAAATCTATACAAACTAATGCATTAGGAGGAAGGAGAACAAAAGTACCTTTTTATCGTCATTTGTCCCTGCACGCTCCGAGTTGAGCTCCAATCTTTCGCTCCTCGATGAGCCATGTAGACAAACAAAGTACGACCACTTCCTACCCTATTGATATTAGCTTGAAAATAGATCTATCTATCAATGATAAGTTCATGTAAGATCATACACGAACTAGAAACAAATAGGCCAAGCATTTAATATTAATGAGAATAACGACATCAGTACTTACAATCGTAGATAAAAATGCGACAGCTTTGTCAAGTCCCCTTTGTCTAACCCTTGCTCGAAAGATCCATGACCTGGATGATAGCATCTTCACTAGTCACTCTACTTTGGTTGAATTTGTGTTTCCTATGAGATCATAGGTTTCATGCTAGAAATTATTCCCCTTTTTCACCATCATAGAGCCTGCTTATATAGGTCAAGAGAGGCTTAACCTCTTGAGGTATATTTAGGTTAGGTTGAGAAATTCCCTCCTTAGATCAGGGATATTCTGATTGAACCAAGAATTCGAATGGAACTGCCTTCCAAACTTGAAAGATCCTCCCCTTATTCTCCTCAATGGGCCAACCACTGCCTAGATTAGATAGCACTCCCTCAAAAGGGGCATCAGGGCACTATAACACTCCCTAGGAGGCTCAAGGGGAGTGCCAGCACTCTAAGGATGGATATCGCTCCTTCAGAGGGGCAGTTTGTTGTTATAATGCTCCCTCATAACTTACAGGGGAGTGCCAGTGCTCCTAAGGATGATGTAGAGGAGCACTCTCCTTCAAAACCCTAGTTTTAGAGCTCCTTTCAGGTGGCAAGAGTTCCTTGACTTCAGTTAATCATTGTCCCTCCTCCAAATCAAGTGTCTGAGGTATTCTAAGTGCCTCCTTAGTGTCATCATCATGGAAGTATGCTTTGCTTGATGTTTGCGACACTTGCGAACAACATGTGACACTTGCGACAGTTGTAAGGAACATGTGACACTTACGACAGTTGAGAGGAACATGCGACACTTATCTAATTGAGTAATATTGATGTGTAACAGATTACCCCCCAAAGAATCAAGTTAGAACATGAGAACTGATAACTGAAATGCTTTGTAGACTTTCAAGAAAGGGTATAGACTTGGAGAACCTGACGGAAGCTGCACACAAACATCCAACAAATATCATAACATGTTTCAAAACCCAAGGCAGGCATACCTATGCTTGGGTGATCAAGACTTACAAGATATGGCCGCCATAAAATACACGGCGGATCCATAGTTGTATTGATAAAAAGGTATAGACACCGAAGATACAATGTGGATCTATACTCTGATGACTTGGACTGATCGTAGCCATGAAGAATGCACAGTGGATCTATGAGATGACAAGACATAGCCACGACCAATACAAAGTGGATCTATGTAACAATGTATGTATCATTCGTCCAAGAGAAACTCTTTCGCAACCTGGGTAAATCATATATCAAAGTGATCACTCAACCCAGGGTCTTCTTACCGATCCCAATGTGGTATGATTCTAACCATGTGAATAGATGTCCTGACATCGAACATGGCAGAAACCACTTAATTACCGGTTAATGGTGTAAA
Organism: Picea mariana; assembly: GCA_032191745.1. Taxonomy (NCBI): domain Eukaryota; kingdom Viridiplantae; phylum Streptophyta; class Pinopsida; order Pinales; family Pinaceae; genus Picea; species Picea mariana. Next base: position 92,493 of record JASDQU010104830.1, on the reverse strand, counting down.
CCGTTAACAAGCGCGAGGGAGATCATCATTAATGTCAATGATTCCCAAGGTACCTTAGTACATTCCAACGAATGTGAATGGATGAACTATATTCGAACATCCGTGGAATCATCCGATCAAAGGTCAATGATGTAAACCTACTGTCGAATGTGAGGAGGCCTTCCATTGAGGCATGCAGGTCCCAAAGTACTAACTGGTTTCTAAGCCTGATTCCTGGATAATGTGTTGAAGTCGACAGGAATAGACTCATCGAGGGAGGGCCTTGATGTATCCCCCGTCAATGACACAAAATAGACATAGAGATGTAATTGGTATATCAAAAGAACATGGACTGACATGGGTTTTGAGGAAAGATATTTGGGATCGCTGACTCTCGAGGCGGATACTTCCCTTGAACACTGAGGCACAACAGCAAAACATGACATGGACCAAAACTTGATGATGCAGTGGATGATGTGACTTGCGTCGGGTGATCCAAAGGAGTGAAAGAAACTCAAAGGATTGGCTCAGTACAGAGGTTCAGCGGATTATGATGCATGCAAATGACAAAGTGCCTTGTTTAGGGGTGACTCTAGGAATTGCTTGGTAATGTTCTCAAGAGACTGCTTGGCTTGCTTCTCTCAAATTTTCCCCCGTCCAAATAGACGAGTACCTCTTTTTGATTTAACGAGCTCGAGGAGGATAACACATGCTCGATATAACTCACCTTTGGTAAGTTCCTCTTCTTTTGTTTAACGAACCGAAAGAAGTAAGGGTTTGTTCCTATATGGGCCTGTCAATGTGTATTTTAGCGAGTCCAAAGACATAAAACTTGAAGGTTTTTCAGGATTATAGAGTTTGGAAAAACACTTAAAAGAGAACTCTCTCAGTTCCTTTTTCGTATAATAGTGTGACGAGACCGAAAAAGAGATAAACTATCGCTCGAAAGATGCCCTTTCGAACCTTTTAACAAGTGTGAAAGGAAGCCAGATCACTCGACAATCTTTTCATATTTAGAGAGTCTCAAAAGATTTTAAAGATGACTCCAAGGGGGTTCCTTTTTCGTGTGTCCATGCGGGTCCAAAAAAGAGATAAAAGTCTACCCGGTGCGTTCTCATATTTTTGAGCTTGAGAACGAACTAAGACTATGCTCATGAGTACGACAAGGTAAATAGTTGATCAGAATTGTCAGGAAACCTGCGATGTCAAAACTACAATCCAGAGGTTTAGTGATGCCATTATATTGTTAAAGAAACCCATAAATGACTATACCTTATAAAAAATGGAAATTTATAAATAGTAATATAATGAAAATTCCATTTACCATTTCATTTTGCACAAGGATTTGGAGCAGTGGAGATTCTCATTTTGTAGGTAGATCTTGTTTCGCTTGATAACGAAGCTACGGTTGACCGTTTCTCTCGCCATTTGGACCAGGTAGATGTCCATCTCTACTTCTTTCAAACACATGGTTTAATATTCATTTTTATAGCAGCATTTAATTTAAAAGATGAAGCCCTAAGTTGCCCCAAAAAGATCAAATCGACCTCTTTTAGAAGTGATGGGAATTAGATATTGTTTGTGCAAAAACGTTTTAGAAATTGATGGCCATCATGCCAATTCCTTAATAACTAAGTGGATGGGTCGTTTTTGTCAAAGAACCCATGAGAAATCCTCACATGTGCCCACGCAGCCATAATAGAAATCATTTTTATTTAAAAATGTTTTAATTGTTGTGTGATGATTGCTAAATGAAAAAGAGAGGGAGTGGTGATTATAAAAGAGGGTGTGGTCTTTTTAAACAATGTGGGCATTTGATTTCATGTTTTCAGTTTCTTTTTAAAAATTGCCAAAAATGCCAAAACGTTGAAATAATGAAATTCTTTATTTTTTTGTTTTGTAGGTGATTTCGATGACCATGATTGAGCGGAAAGAACGAGAACATGAGATGGATGACTTATCTTCCTTGCGGAGTCCACGCACGCAGGCCACATTGAGATCTTGTGTCTTACTAAAGTTCTTCAAATTGCAAAAAATGAAGAAGGAGATTTTATTACTTGAACACATGATCGGCTTATGGGATGTCGTGGAGCAAGGATTCCGAATTGGCACACAACTTCTAACCATCGAGTTGGAAGAGGTGTATTTCTTGACTGGTCTCTCAAAAAGAGGGGTTCCCATATATTTTTCTAGGCAGAGGGCGTTACCTGAACAAGTGGACATGTATCTGGCCCGCCACTATGTCCCAGGAGCAAGACTGGTAGGGGGTAGAATCCCTATCAAGGATATCCGAGGGCTACCCCTCCGGTCAATTTTGTTTTCCATCATGAGTGTGATGGGCTGTACTAGCACACATCTGACATCAATATTGCAAGTGGCTTATGGCATGCAGTGCTTGGAACCAACACTGTTCAACTGGAGTGTAGGGTTTCTTCGAAATGTGAAGGAACAGGTTTCGCGGTGCAGGATGGGGCAGAAACAATTCGGATACGGTTCTTTTTTGGTCTCATTTTTCTTAGAGCGCATCCCCCAGATGCAGCTTTAGATAGAAATGGCAGTGTGACCAGTGGACGAACCTTGGATGGAGAGGTGGACTAGTCTGTCTCCGAGGCTAGTAGCGGAGTCGGAGTTCCATTTCACTGGCGATTTCTTCGCTTGGCTAAGACGGAAGTATCTCTGGATAGAGGACTTCCCGTATGCTGAGGTGGATTTCTGCAGGAACATGGATTTGATTTTACCCGCGGGGGAAGATTAGGATGCTTCAGGTAAGAGATTGAGCAACACCTTGTCTAGTTTTGTTTTTTAAGTTTTTAATGTATATATATTTTTTTGGGTATGTAGAAGATTTTTTAACAGATGTATTGTTTTCAACATGCAGACAAGAGAGCAGTGCACCCGGTCAATATACCGATACCAGGACGTCGTGGGGGTGCTCTGGTTGTAGCGGATCCAGGAGTACCAATGATAGGTCTCCGGGAGGTTGAAAGAAACCTCAAAGGCCTCACGATGGGCATTCCTCCTCTACGGAGGGGAGAAGTTCCTTTACATCTCCAGAGGCACACTATGGGAGTACCAGAGAATGTCAATTCTCTACTGAGACACGTAGTGCGTGTGGTGATATGTTACTCGCATCACAATGTAGTGCAGGGATATTAGAGTCTCTCTGGTGATCGTTTTTTTTGTATGCCTTTTCAGGCGATGTTGTATGGGTGTAAAGACTCAACATTTTGCACTTATACATACTTTTTTGATGTAATCAAAACATTTTAGTCACACCATATATATATATATATACAGTTCTGATTTTTTACAGTGCCAAGTGATTTGTACATGATGATGTCTGTGATGTGTTTTAATTTACATGTGATGTACAATTTTTCTTTCCTTAAATCTTATATGTGGGCGAGATACCGATCCATGATGTAATTAGCTAATGAATCCGAAACACTGTTGAGTTCTCTTGGAATATGTCTATATTCAATATAATCAAACATTTGTTCAAGACGACGAACTTGCAGGTGGAGACATAGCAGGATAGGATTATGGATAGTGTAGATACGGTTAAGTTGATAGACCACGAGTTGGAAGTGTAAGTAAATGATGATACGAGAGATACCTAGGGAGGAGGCTTGGGTCTAAAGGATGATGACAGCGTGATATTCTGCCATGTTGTTGGTCGCTGGTCCTAAGAAAATACCTCGTGAACTCACCACCTCGTCAAATTGGTAATTGACCCATGTTGTCGAAGCAATGTTCCGGGTATGTCGACTAGCGCCATCCACAAACCCAAAAAAGATAGGAAAGGAAGATGTCATCTGCGCATGAAAACACAAGCACAATCATGAGTGGCAAAGGTAAAAATTTGAGCATGCAAAAGAAACAGACACACCAAACTAAAATACAATAGTGTACAAAGTACAGATGCTAGGTGATCTAGGCATAGTACTTTTTAAGGTAAAGCCCGTTCTGGGGCTCTCCTAGGGAAATTCCATCATGATATACTAATTCATAGGTCCCTCTCTGTAGAACACGTTTCACAATGTAAGGACCATGCCACAGAGGTTCTAACTTACCTGTCCCCAATTTGTCATGAGCCTATTCATAGACAAGGACTAAGTCTCCTTCTGCAAAAGTCTGAGGATGGATGGATTTGTCGTATTGATTTTTAATTCGTTTTTGATGTGCCTCGTTAATGAGAGCGGCATCACGACGTGTTTCATCTAGTTTGGATAGATATAAGAAGAGTTCTTCTTCTGCAGAAGTATGGGGTACTTTAAGTTTGAGAGATGGAATCTCACACTTGATTGGTAAAACGGCTTCGATGCCATACACCAACTGGAAAGGAGTAAATCTAGTTGTGGTTTTCATGGAAGTACGGTAAGCCCAGAGAGAGGAAAAGAGTTGTAGATGCCACGATGTCTTGTTATCCCCTACCATGCATTGAATCATGGTTTTTAGGACTTTGTTGATGGCCTCAACTTGTCCGTTGGCTTGAGGATAGTAAGGGGATGAGTTTTCATGGAGAAAACCCAATTTGACATGCAATTTGCTCATCATATGGTTCTTAAAGTGTGCACCGTGATCAGTGACAATGGCTTGTGGTACACCAAAATGAGTTATGATATGGTTGAAAAGAAACAGAGTTGTGGTGCGACCATCATTCAGAAAGTTAGGCGTAGCGTCAGCCAATTTGGTAAAGTAGTCGACGACGATGATTATATAACCGTGCCCCCTGGCTGAGGTAGGCTTACATTGCATGAAATCGATACCCCACTTGGTGAAGGGGACGATGGCGATAATGTGGTGCAACATAGTAGGGTGGGTGTGTGCCTTCTTGTTAAAGACTTGGCAGGGTGGGCATTTTTTGACTGCCTCGATACAATCTTTGAAAATCGAGGGCCAAAAGTAGCTGGCACATAGAATTTTTTGGGCTGTGGCCATCCCGAAAAGGTGACCGCCACAGGCACCAAGGTGAAAATTGTTCAAAATGTGTTCATCATCCTCATGAATTAGACATCGTCGAAGGATCGTATCGACACCATGACAATACAAGGTGTCGCCGACAATAAGATAACGACGAGAATGGTGGCGAATACGTCTACATTCTTCACGAGAAATGTTGGGCTGAAAACGTTGGGTTTGGAGGTAGAGGAGGATGTCCCCATACTAGGGATCAGAGGTGCTGATGAGGAAAAGAGTTTTGTCAGGGAGAGAATCTCTAGGTTCGATGTCTTCATCAGCATGAGGGAGAGCACAGATAAGCTCTGCAAACACCAAGGACTTTTTGGCTTTGGACTTCATAAATTTAAGATCGAATTCCTAAAGGATGATGATCCATTTAGAATATTTGCCCGCAAGTACTTGATGTGTCAAGACATGGTACATGAGGTTGGAGTCCGCAATCACCATGGTGGTGTGTAGTAAGATGTAATGGCGGAATCGCTGGACAGCGATGACGGCTGCCAGAGCCAGTTTCTCTACATGTGAATATCGGAGTTCGGGTCCAAATAGACTCTTCCTCAAGTAATAAATCACATGTTCTTCACCGTTGGGGTCCTCCTGAACTAACACCATCGCAATAGTGGAAGTGGAGGCGGCTAAGTAAAGGATGTAGTCCTTTGTATACTCTGGAGGGTGCAACAAAGGTGCGTGAGTCAAGGCATGCTTGAGAGAATCAAATGACCATTGAGCGGTGTCATCCCAGATGAAAGGGGTGTTTTTCTGCAGTAACCACATGAATCCTTTGGTTATCTTGACGTAGTTGCAAATGAAACGGTGAAGGAAGTTTTTTTTTCCTTGCAAACTTTGGAGTTGGGTTAAATTGGTGGGCGGGGATAAGGAAAGAATAGCCTTGATCTTTAAGGGATTCATCCGGATCCCATCTTTAGAGACAATAAAACCAAGGAGTCGACCGGATTCGACAGAAAAAATTCACTTATGTGGGTTCAAGCGGATACGGTAGAACCAACATCGAAGAAAAATAGCACGTAAGTGATCGATGTGATCTGATCGATTAGATGAGTGGGAAGGTAAGTCATCAAGGTAAGGCTCTGTGATATGCTGGATATTGTGGAAAGCGTATGACATGGCTCACTGGAAAGTAGCACCAACATTTTTGAGACCAAAAGGTAGCTTTCGATAGGTGAAAGTTCCCCATGGGTAGATAAAGGTTGTCTTATGTTGATTAGCAGGTAAGATTTCAATCTGGTTATACCCAGAGAAGCCATCCATGAAAGAGAAGATTACGCTCCCAGCGCAATTATCGATGATTTGGTCAATGAAGGGCGTAGGGTAGTTTTCCTTTGGACAAGCTTTATTGAGATCCCGATAGTCAACACAAACACGGATGGTTCCTTGTTTTTTGGCAACCGAAACGATGTTGGAGACCCATTCTGTCAAAGGGACAGGATTGATAAAGCCAGATTTTAGAAGTTTCTCAACTTCTACCTTTATAGCTGCAATTTTCTTAGGATGAACTGGGCGGAGTTTTTGTCAAACAGTTTTTGCGCCAGGGTAAGTCTTGATTTCATGCATGACGATCAAAGGGTCGATCCCTGGCATTTCCTCGTAGCTCCAAGCGAAGACATCAAAAAATTCTTTAAGAAAAGCGGTGTAAGAGACCACTTCTTCAGGTGTGCAATTAGCACCAAGGTTAATGTTTTCCATGACACCTTCTTTGATCGAGATATCAATAACGATTGTGGTAGAGATGTTACCCATATTCCCCTCAGAGAGAGTATCTTGTGTGAGGATAGGAGATTACGGAGCATCAGTGACATCGGGAGGGAAGACATAGTGTATGTCTTGGTGAATTTCTTCCAAAGGCGGAAGAAAAGAGGATCGATGATGGTTATCATCCCAAGGTAGATCGTCAATACTAAGCATTTCCATAATAGATTCGTTAGAAGGGAAAATTTGGGAAATGTAATCGATTGCAGACGATAGGGAATCCAACCATGAAGGCACTGAGTAGGCATCGGGTGCCAACAAATGTGGGTTGTTTGGAGAGGGAGAGATAGATTGAATAGCTACGTATGCAGCCTCAGCTAGGCTAAGTGACATGGTGTCACCAAGCACATTGAATTTCGGAGGACTTGGTACAATCCAGAGATCAGATGATTCCAAGGATTGATAAGGCATAGTCGAGATCATATTGACGGTGGCAATATGATGCGCGGTGGGTGGAAGTTGTGTAGGGAAGCTACCCATGAGGCTCGAATATTTGAATAAGCCAACACCAATGCTTTCATATGTAACTGGGTGGTATCCTAAAAAAGGAATGTTGTTGGTGACAGGCACGCGAGCGTCGGGTGTACAGAAATCGAGTTGATCGACAGTGACAATTTATCCTTGATGGGGGAATTGTACACATCGAAACAATGACGAGGTGACGATAGTCATATCATAGAACCAACTTCTTCCAAGCAGTAGGTTATAATCAAGGGGGGCATCGACCACCTCGACATCAACGGTAATAGTTTTTCCACCCAACTGAACGACTAAGGATTGTAAGAATCTGTGTGGATGAAAACCTCACCCATCGAAAGTGCGTAACATCGTAGGTGATTTATTAAGGGCAGGTGATTTTAAGCCTTTCCATCAGGCTAGAGACATGACACAGGTAGAGGCTCCCTCATCCAAGATAGTTCGGTGGATTTGTTGATTGTGAACAACAACATCGATTTGGAAAGCTAGCTGGTGGGAGAGTTGCGGTTGATGATCATCCAGATTAAACGTGAGGTTATTTGATGAATCAGGATCAAAAGCGTCGATGGTAGCTAAGAGCGTTCTACATTGGCTGGGACAGTGTTGCAGAACTTCTAAAGAAGACATAGCGCACGGTGCTTGAGCCAAATCTTCAACAATGTTGTAGTTTTGGGCAGCCCGTGAACTAGGATTAAAGGTAGACTTCCAGATAGTTCTCTTAGGAGGGTGTAAAATGGAGTAAAACGAAGGTTTCTCAATCTGAAGTGACCCGGATGGAGGGTTAGCAGATGGAGGACTAACGGAAGATGGTAACGGGTCCGGTGAAGAACCGTTAGTAGTCTTCGGATTATCAGGTTTAACTAGTGTGTCATATGTCATAGTGCGAGTGGTTAGATTAGCCCCATTAAACATGTAAATGTGGGCACTTGTTGATGCCTCATCATGGGGTTGGTTGGAACTGCCCCCTGGAGTGGGGGTTTGAGCAACCAAGGATTGATACTGGGGAAAAGGCTGAGTAAGCACAACGGGTTGCAAATTTCCCTTAAATATCTTGGCCACTTCATCTCGATGTGGAGAGTCTCGGGTGTAGTGATCGTCACCACAAATGAGACATGGGAATTTTGGTTTTTGTTGTGGTTGTTTTCCGACAGCAGGGGTTTGCAGTTGATTTTTTGGTTGTTCGTTGTTATTGCTTTTCTTTGGTTTATTTCTTTCTTTATTCTTGCCCCCAAGTTATTGTCAAGGAGTCGATTGGACCGCATTCAGCTCAGAAACCTGAGTTTGAGGGAGGGTAGAAGAGGGCACTGAGTTGTTCCAGTCGACTGGGAAGTAGATTGGGTTTTGACGGAGCCAATAACTCCATTCGCATGTGAGGCAGAGGATGGTTATGATGGATCGTTAGTGGGACGGGTATAATTTGGTATCAACTCGTACAGAGTATCAAACTGTGAATAAACTAAGTCCAAGTACTAATCACGGGCAATAGCTTCTTCCTCGGTGACTACACCACCCATGGCAACATCACGAGCGATCTGAGGTAACAATGATTTAGTGAACCATTCCACCAATAGTTGGTCAGGAATGACTGCCTTGATTAGCCTTCGTCGTCATCTCCATTCATGAATATGATCAGAGATGTGTACGGAAGTTGTCTGATGAAGGGAGGTTAATAGTTCAGTACCCATTTCGTATCGAATGGGTAGTTGGAAGTGTGTGAGGAAGAACATGGTGAGGGAGTTGAAATCGTGAAAAGAGGCATGTGGTAATTCAATATACCATTTTGCTGCAGAACCCATAAGCGTTCGTTGAAAAAGACGTAAACTTATAGAATCGTCCATGAGGGAGTTGGATGAACACCACAAATGGAAAGTCATCACGTGGTTGTTTGGGTCTTATCCAGACTTTCCATCGAATTTTGGGATATCGGAAGGAAGTTTAGCTGGAATAGATGGCCAAACCAAAGAATGATAAATAGGATCGTTTGTTAACCGAGACAAGTCTTGAAGGTCCATGGTTGCTAGAAAAGGTAGTTGTCGGTTAACCTGTGGGTAAGGTTGTTGTGGTATAGGGACACCAGTAGGGCCATACACTGGGTTATGTGGATAATTGTAACTAGTGGGCCCTCTCGTATGAGGTTGGTGCTGACTAGGGTACATAGGATTTGAGGTGTTTTGAGAAGCATGTGTGAGTGGAGGATAACCAGATGGGTTTTGAGGATTATAAGCTGGATTTGGCATTTGTCCATAAGGGGGTTGTTATGGAGCTTGAGAATTGTGTCCTGCTGAGAACTGTGGGTTTCTTGGAAATGGGATATTCCACAGATTAGGTGTGGCAGACACATTTTGTCCATATGGTTGATGGTAGGCTCCGGATTGAGGCTTCCCCCCAGCATGAGGGTGCCCTCCAAATGGAAATTGTCCTTTGGTGGGAGGATGCCCCCCAGCTTGAGGTAGAGTTCCCAGAATTTGATAACCAGACGTAAATGACTGACCGGTACTGCTGAATGGATTAGGACCACCAAGACCGATACCTTCGGGTTTTTGGATAGGTATGGAACTTCCCGGCATAACTTGGGTAGTAGTGGCAGTGGAAGCATTCAGTGCTTTGTACCCAAAAGGAAGTGATGATGTAGGTCTTGGTGTTACTAGTGTGCCAATTGCAGCTTGGCTAACCACCACATTACTGGCAGGGATAGTCGGAATGTGAGGGACTATTGTGGAATGGGCTGTCTGGAGAGAAAAAGTAGAACTTGGGCGAACGGACAATGTGTTCGGACCAACGAATGGTGTCGTCGTAAAAATGGTGGTACCAGTAAAATGGTTTAGGGGTACGGTGTAGGTAATAGGTGCGTCAGCACCCATCCCTATTCCATAAAGGTCCCACACCATGCGTGGTGAACTTCGAACAATGTTAGTGGTCCAAAAGGGGTCATCAGCTAAAGGGTTTGAATGAGACCCAGTCAGAATGTCAGAACGATTGACGACGACGAATTCACCAACTGAATTTAGTTGGAGGACACGTTGTTCATATCCCTCTGGAATGTGGAAAGCTTCCGAATACTTTGAAACAATTCAAAAATTCTCTAAAGGAGTGGGAAATTCTTCTTCGGAAGTTGTAGTGTCTTGAACCTCACTCTGTTGAGGAGATTCCTCCATAGAATGATGGGGTAAAGGGGTGTTCCCTTCCATATTTTCTGGAGGAAGTCCCTGTAGCCTCCGCGAATGGCATGGAGGGTTGATGTTGGCAAAAAAGAGTCGGAAAAAAAGATCTACGACCAACTATGGAAAAGAGACAACATACGCTAATAGAATCTAAGAATCACAACCAAGCAAACAAGACCTTCTCTCGATGACTGTACTAGTTGGTGATGAAATCCAACGTCGCATGATCAAGTCAAGAAGGGGCGGGGATATGGTGGAATAGTTACAATGGTGCCCTACTTAATGGACTTACGCCTTGGTGCAAGCTTCCATGCAGTAATTGTGGATTTACCATCCAAGGAGCCCGAGTGAGTTTGACCAATGTCTGCTCTAGATACAGTGAGACCTCCCTTCACTGTCACTTTGTGTAAGACTAATCTAAAATTCAAGAAGACTTGAAATCTTGAAATTATTTGCAAGTAAATTTTATGTGTTAAAAGCAAATGGATCAACTTTGTGATACATTAATTAAAGGATTACTCATGCAAGATACAAATAGACAGCAGTATAATCAATGAACATAAGAACATAAACGCAACAATTGATAAAGGAGTTCACCCCTCTCTTGGGATACATCTCCCGGTCCAGCTTCCAATGGATCATTATTATTAATTTCTCAATGTGCTCAAAAACATGACTTACAATGCTCAAACGTACCAACAGACTGCTCCAATGGCTTCAGAGCGTCCAAAAACCCCTAGCTGGGCTTTTTCGGCACCTCAATCGGTCAAAAAACGAAGAAGTTAGTCCTCCTGGAAGTCCCCCCTTCAAGCTTGTTGTCTCTGCATCTACAAAACACACCGTTGTGTCATGAACCTAGCCCACACGCAATTTAAAGCATGAAAACCTAGCACCGGGTGCAACCGTGCCAATGGTGTGAACTGTAGAATGGTTATGGGTGTGCCAGCCCCTAATGGTGAGAGTCACGATATGACCACGCTCTATAAGAAAAAGGGCTAATGTTTAAAGAGCCAATGGTCAAGCACCAAGTATCGGGCGCATTTAAAACCGTGCCAACTGTTTGAACCAAAATGTAAAAAACCCAAACGCGCGTCATTGTATTGGAGCCATGGTCGTATGGAATATAAGTTATAACCATGGGCTGGGGCTAAGCCCCAGCCCGACCCCCGCCCATACATACAAAATATTGATTTTAAATACAATGCAAATAATCATATGGTAAGAAGCAATGTATGGGCGTATTGGTCGGGCAAACTTTGTTAAAGCTTTACACCGGTGGAGAGGTATGGGGTTCGACCCCCATGGACCCATAAAATTTTAATCAAACCAATAGCCAATAAAGGGGTGCCACGTGGCAGCCCATGACTGGGCCATGTGGCATCCAATCACTTGTCCAAATGATGCCATGTGTCAGAATACTATTCACCCTCAGCTACAAACCAAACACTACCACATCATCACATGCCATGTCATCATACGGTCATATGGCCCTACCACGTCAGCCTGTACAGACTGTACAGTCAGCGTCCTTTTTTTGCCTATTTGACATTCCGAATAGATTGTGATATCTCTCTCTCTCGACGTTCATTTGAGATGAAATGAGTTGCGTTAGGTTTGCAACGACGAGGGATAGACTCTTGTCTGGTTTGAAGTGATTCCGAGCACTTTGAAGTTTTGAGCAAAATTTGATCCCCTGATCACACCTCCCCATTGGGAAGCTTTTGGACCTCCAAAAGACTATTTTCAGTCTATGTGAAGATGACGGTATAGTTCCCTCACCCTTCCAACCTCAATCCNGTTTTGAAGTTCGCATTCTCCTGTCAAGGATGGTGTCTTCATACAGTTCTATAAGATACTCTGGGGAAAAATCATCTATAGAAGGAATCTAAACATGCTCTCCTTGATCATCAATCAACGGAGGCTCATACAATTTCAAATTCTCAACATTCACAACTGCATACATCTGCATATAAGGAGGCAAATCTAAACAAAAAGCATTGTTATCAATCTTGTTGATAATCTTGAAAGGACCATATCGAATCGGTTTCAACTTTTTACCTTCTCCTTTAAGCCTCTCCTTACTGATGTAAAGCCAAACTTCATCTCCAACTTGGAAACTATGATCAACACGATGCTTGTCATGTCTCGTTTTGTACTTGGCCTGACTCTTTTCCAACTGCTCTTGCACCACTTGATGTATCGATTGAATTTTTTCAATAAACTTTTCTTCCCTATCAATGTCATATTGACCATCGACAGCAATATCCTTCCCAAAGATAAAATCTAAAGGAGACTTGGTAAAATAGCCAAAACATGCTTCAAATGGCGATGTTTGAGTCGAAGAGTGCTTAGCTCGATTGTACGCATGATGAATGTAGTGTAAATGCTCATCCCAAAGTTTAGGATGCTTGCTGCAATAAGGACGAAGAAGATGCACCACTATTCGATTTACCACCTCTGTCTGACCATCTGTTTGCGAGTGAAAAGATGTGCTCTTTTTAAGTTTGGTGTCCATGAGTGCCCACAAACTCGACCAAAAGCTTCCAAAAAATCGAGAATCCCGATAAAAAATAATGGACTTAGGCAATCCAAAATGCACCCAAACATTTTGAAAGAACAACTGTGTCGTTTGTTCTGCTGTAACCTGCTTAGTACAAGGCATCAAAATACACATTTTTCTAAAATGATCAACCACAACAAAAAGATAATCATGATTTCATCTCGACATAGGTAAACCACCTACAAAATCCATGGAAATACTTTCCCAAGGGCGAGAAGGAACTGGAAGTGGAGTATACAAACCCAACTTTCGATTGCTAGGTTTACTTGTGGCAGACAACGAACATCCTCGAACATATCTTGAAACACTTTCATTCATTTTAGACCAGTAGCAGTACCTTTGCAAATTATCCATTGTCTTGTCTACACCAAAATGACCAGCAATAAGAGAAGAATGTGCTTCTCTTATAATGTTGATTCTTTCCCCCTGTGGAAGACACAACTTGCCAAGATGATACAAGAGATTATTATGCACATGGTAATCCAATTCTTCAACATGGTTAGAGTGGCACAAAGTTTCATACACTTTTTTTAAATCAGTATCTAAAGCATATTGCTCCACATAAATTTCATGCATTATAGGACTATGCTTAAGAATAACTGAAGTGCCTAGCTTGTTGTAGCTTTGTCTGTGATTGTAAGTATTGCAGTGGTTGATGTTTGGTGTGAATAATGGTTTCTCTCCCCAACAGATAATGTTTCCATTTTTTTACACTTTGAACCAATGCATACAATTCCTTATCATAAGTAGGATAGTTAATCATGGCACCATTAAACATCTCAGAATGAAAACAAATGGGCTTACCATACTGTAGCAAAACTGCTCCCATTGCATAATTGCTTGCATCTGTCTGGATTTCAAAAGGTTGTCTTAAATTTGGAAGTGCAAGAACTGGCACTGAACTGATCTTTTCTTTCAAAGTATCAAAAGCCTTTTGTTGCTTGCCTCCCCATTGGAAAACCTGCTTGACACTTGTCACATCATGTAATGGAGCTGCAATGGAAGAAAAGTTAGCAATAAACTTCCTCCAATATTGGGCTGCTCCCAAAAAACTTCTTACCTATGTCACATTGCTGGGCCTGGACCATTCCAAAAAGACTTTGACCTTGGAGGGATCAATTTTTAATTCGCCTCCACCAATAATATGCCCTAAGTAAATAAGTGAAGTTTTGCCAAATTCACATTTGGACAATTTCAAAAACAACTGTTCTTTTCTCAAAACATCCAAAACTTGTTTCACATGTTCAACATGCTCTTCACGAGATTTG
>JASDQU010104830.1:36268-78237 GCA_032191745.1 Picea mariana | reverse complement strand
TCTGATGATATCCGCTTCTCAAATATAACTTAGTGAAATATTTGGCATCTTTTAATTGATCAAGCAAATCATCAATTCTAGGAAGAGGATAACGATTCTTAACTGTAATTTTGTTCAAAGCCCTGAAATCAACACACATACACCACGTACCATATTTCTTTGGCACTAACACAATTGGAGATCCACATGGCAATGAACTTGGTACAATAACCCCTTTTTTGAGCAACTCTTGAATTTGTTTTTTAATCTTAGCATTCTCCATAACTGACATTCTATACATACCAATGTTTGGAAGAGGACTATCTTGCTGCGATTGAATTTCATGTTGGACTCCTCTTTTCGGAGGTAATCCCTTAGGTTCTTTAAACATTTTATCATACTTATTAACAACTTCAAATAGATCGGATTTTAACTTTGTATCACAACCTTGAAATGCTTAAGTTTCAATATCTTCTTTAGGTTTGATCATTAAGAGAACAAAATTATTACTAGCATTAACTAATCTCTTCATTTGTCCCGCATTTATAAGTGATAAATTCATCTTCTTTGTGTGGGCTCTAACAATGTATTCAACTCCATCTTTAAGCAAATGATACTTATTCTCATGACGATGAAAAATAGCTTTCCTATCGTACAAATATGGGCTTCCCAACACAATACCACTGATATCCAATGGAATAACATCAAGCTCTACCTCATCAGAAAAATTTGCAGTGATAGCAAACCTAAGTTTACACCTTCTTGTTACTTGTAACTTAGCATTATCACATATCCAACCAAGAGGGTATGGCTTAGGATGTGGAATTGTTTCCAACTTAAGTTTCTTAATAGTTTCTTCAGAAATAAGGTTTGCTTGAGATCCAGTATCAAATAGAGTATCTATCTTAGTATGCTTTGAAACAACCCTTATGTGAAAAAGTTCAATTCTTTCTTTTTCTTGTTGAGTTACATTGATATTATTTGAAGAACTAGTACTTGCTTTAGAACCATTACCTTGATAACCCATGGCTGTGATCTTCGTTTCATCACCCAAATCTGAACCTAAATCATGTTGAACAGTTGCAGCAGTCTTTGACTTCCATTTGTTGTTGTTGCCAAACTTTTTGGGTCTTATTTCAAGATGAAGTTTCTGACAATGGTCTTCATCATGGCCATCTTTTGAACAATGTTTACATGTGAATTTTTCTCCCTCTTTCTTAACAACAACATTCTTTCTGCCATTTCCATTGAACTTCTTCTTTCCTTTGTCTCCATGGCTGAAAGTCTTCTTGTTACCCTCATGAGTGTCGTTCCTTCCTCTTGCTTCCAAATGAGTAGCCCGAACACAAACTTCATCTAGATTTGAAGGATTAAACATGAGTATAGTATGTCTCAAATAACTATGTAAAGCTCCAATGTATTTCAGTAAAGTTTCTTGAGAAGACAAATCTACTCCCAAAAACAAAGCTCTTCTCCTAAATTCTTGAGTAAAGCTTTGCACACTCTGTCCTTTATCTTGTTTAAAATTTTTCCATTCCATAGTATCCTTTTGCTTATATGCCAATGGATAAAATTGTTTTTTAATTGCAAGATTGAAATCATTCCGAGAAATTAAAATTTTACCATGCTTTTTCACATCCTCCTGAGTCTTGGATTCCCACCAAATAAGTGTTGCACTATCCAATCTTAACAAAGCAAGCTGAATTTTGGTTTCATCATCTTGAATTTTTTGTATTCTACAATATACCTCAATTTGACGTATCCAATTATCTAATTTCTCAGCATTAACTTCTCCATTGTATATTGGAAATTCAAATTTTATATCAAGCTTTAATGAAGGAATTTGCGAAGGAGTTTTACCATGTCCCTTTGGAGAATTCGAAAGAGGTCTTGAATTGGTAGAAGAAGAATAAGAAGAAGATGGAGGAGAGGGTGGTGGAGAAGCACGATTCCCTCCATTTCCGTTTGGAGTTTTGTCACCACTGTTTCCCTTATGCTTTGAAGGGTTGGAGCCTTCACCCTGCAACAATGTATTCCTTTCCATCAAGATCTTCATCATCTCTCTCATCTCCATGAAAGCCTTTCTGAGATCTTCATCTTCTGCAGGAACACATTCATGACTTTCTTCATGAGCCATACTTGGTGAATGCCTCCTTGAAACTTGCGGTGATTGTATATGCTTCCTCCTTGAAGGATGAGAACTTGGCTCCAAAAGTTGACCTTCTCCTCTTGTTAGTTTCAACCTTGTGAGCATCAGAAACAAAACACTTGCAAAATAATCAATTCTTCAAAAACCAATGCTCTGATACCAACTTGATCTAAAATTGAAGAAGACTTGAAATCTCGAAAATATTTGCAAGTAAATTTTATGTGTTAAAAGAAAATGGATCAACTTTGCGACACATTAATTAAAGGGATTACTCATGCAATATACAAATAGACAACAAGATAATCAATGAACATAAGCACATAAACACAACAATTGATAAAGGATTTCACCCCTCTCTTGGGCTACATCTCCTGGTCCAGCTTCCAATGGACCATTATTATTAATTGCTCAAAGTGCTCAAAAACATTCCTTACAATACCTAAACTGACCAACAGACTACTCCAATGGCTTCAGAGTGTCCAAAAATCCCTATCTGGGCTTTTTCGGCACCTCAATCGGTCAAAAAACGAAGAAGTTAGGCCACCTGGAAGTCCCCCCTTCAAGCTTGTTGTCTCTGCATCTACAAAACGCACCCTTGTGTCATGAACCTGGAACACACGAAATTTAAAGCGTGAAAACCTAGCACCGGGTGAAACCGCGCCAATGGTGCAAACTATAAGATGGTTATGGGTGTGCCAACCCCTAACCGCCTAACACCTGGGCATATGAGAGTCACGATATGACCGCGCTCTATAAGAAAAAGGGCTAATGTTTAAAGAGCCAATGGTCAAGCGCCAAGTATCGGGTGCATTTAAAACCGTTCCAACCGTTTGAACCACAATGTAAAAAACCTGAACGCACACTGTTGTATCGGAGCCATGGTCCTATGGCATATAAGTTATAACCATGGTTTGGGGCTAAGCCCTAGCCCAACCCCTGCCCATATATACAAAAGCTTGATTTTAAATACAATGCAAATAATCATATGGTAAGCAACAATGTATGGCCATATTGGTCGGGGGGACTTTGTTAAAGCTTTACACTGGTGGAGAGGTCCGGGGTTCGACCCCCATGGACTCATAAAATTTTAATCAAACCAATAGCCAATAGAAGGGTGCCACGTGGCAGCCCATGACTGGGCCATGTGGCATCCAATCACTTGTCCAAATGATGCCAGGTGTCAGAATACTATTCACCCTCATCTACCAACAAAAAACTGCCATGTAATCACATGCCACATTAGCATACGATCGTACGACCCTGCCATGTCATCCTGTACGGACTATACGGACTGTACAGTCAGCGTCCTTTTTTGCCTATTTGACATTCTGAACAGATTGCGATATCTCTCACTCTCGATGTCCATTTGAGACAAAACAAGTTGCGTTGGGTTTGCAATGACGAGGCCTACGCTCTCATCTAGTTTGAAGAGATTCTGAGCACTTTGAATTTTGGAGCAAAATTTGATCCACGCAGTAATTGTGGATTTACCCACCAAGGAGCCCGAGTGAGTTTGACCAATGTCTGCTCCAGGTACAATGAGACTTCCCTTCACTGTCACCTTGTGTAAGACCCTAAAGATTATGGCCACTAAGGTTACCAATTTGCAGTCAGCCCCTGGGCGGGAACAGTCGACAGTCCAGTCTGAACGTACGGGCAGGGTATCTAGCCCGAAATCAACTTAAAAGGCTTCCACGCAGTAATTGTGGATTTACCTTTAAGATATCCCCATAATACGATCTGACCACTACAATCAATCAAACCATGGAGGGATAATCTCCATAGCTCTCCCGAATGCGACCTCGTGTGTAACCCCTGTGTGAGAGGGGGATCCCATGCAGACTTATACGACAACTGGATTTGACTCTCCCTAACTCAGGATGCTAATGCTTGTTTTGGAAACTTGGAGAGTTATGCTCATAGCCTAATCCAAAGTACTAAGCCTAGTCTACTGTTGGTGGAGGATCCTAGAAAAGAAAATGTTCTAGATGATTTTTTAATTAGCGTTCATTTTATGGCTATTCTTTACTCAAAAAGGGGTGCATGGAAGTGAAACGGATGGAATTATGACTTAGTCTCCAAAAAATGCATCAAATATGATAAGCATTATTTTCTTTTCGATGAACATCTATCTAAGGGAGAGAGAGAAAGTTCTTTTCACTAACAAGCACTAATAAGGAATGTCCTCAAACAATTTTTTTCAATCAAATCCGATGTGGTGCTAAAAATTTTGAGATACCTTCTAATACACAAAATCAATCCTAAAGATATTTGTTTACTGTTTGTGTGTGAATAATGATTCATTCAAAACAATGCTTGTCTTGCTAATTATATTTTTTGGATCAATGAAAATCAGACCAACACAAGCAGGTTTCGTACAAACAATACACCCTCTCCTTGTGATCAAAACAAGAAGCGAAAGAAAAGTAAAAACAAAGAAAAATCAAGAACTTCACACCAAAAGAAATGTCGAAGAAAAATGACCTTAGCTTAGATGAAATGAAAAGATCTGTGGACTTCTAATGTCCTTCACTAGAGTTTCTCGCTCAGTTGAAAAGGAGAGAAAGACAATGCATGGGTTTCAAAACTCCAAACAGCAGAAAAACTCAAATAAAAATGAAGAAAGCCACACAATCTTAACAACAAGATATTTGTTCTTCAAAAATAAAGTTGTAAAAATTGCAAGGGAAGAAGCATTGACTCACAGGAAGACTCAGCAAGTGAAACACAGAGGTAAAACCCTAAAAAGAGCAATTCTGGAAAGTTTATTGGCCAAAAGAGGGCTAGTGCTCTGTTGTCAAGGGCAAGGAGCATTATAGGGCTTTGTGTAAGGCAGTCAGGGAGCATTGGAGCTCTGTTAACACAGGTACAGGGGTGCCAGGTTCAAAAAGCTCCTAAAATGTCAAAAAATCCAAAAATTGCACTCCAGTCTCGTCAATCAGGCTGAGTGTGATGAGGTAGGGAGTCAATCAACTCATGAAATCAATAAAAAATGGGTGAAATAGGTCTGAAAACAATCAAGGGGTAAGACAAGGTCAATGAGGAGAAATCAAAATAAAAGGTTTCGATTTGAGGACTCCCCAGTGGAGTTGCCAGTTTCTGTTGTAGGAAAATCTCCCTGCGGATAGGCAGATTGCCTCAAAGAGATAGACCCTAAACTCTAAGACAAAAAGTGCTTAACGTGGACAGTAACTTCCTTTCAAATCTATACAAACTAATGCATGTGGAGGAAGGAGAACAAAAGTACCTTTTTATCGTCGTTTGTCCCTGCACGCTCCGAGTTTAGCTCCAATCTTTCGCTCCTCGACGAGCCTTGTAGACAAAGAAAGTACGACCACTTCCTACCCTATTGATATTAGCTTGAAAATATATATATCTATCAATGATAAGTTCATGTAAGATTAGACATGAACTAGAAAGAAACAGGCCAAGCGTGTCATATTAATGAGAATAACGACAGCAGTACTTACAATCGTAGATGCGAATGCGACAGCTTCGTCAAGTCCCCTTTGTCTAACCCTTGCTCGAAATATCCACGACCTCGATGATAGCAGCTTCACTAATCACTCTCCTTTGGCTGACTTTGTGTTTCCTATGAGATCATAGGTTTCATGCTAGCAATTCTTCCCCTTTTTCACCATCATAGAGCCTACTTATATAGGTCAAGAGAGGCTTAACCTCTTGAGGTATCTTTAGGGTAGGTTGAGAAATTCCCTCCTTAGATTAGGGATCTTCTAATTGAACCAAGAATTCGAATGCAACTGCCTTCCAAACTTGAAATATCCTCCCCTTATTCTCCTCAATGGGCCAACCACTGCCTAGATTAGACAACGCTCCCTCAAAATGGGCATTAGGGTGCTATAACGCTCCCAAGGAAGCTCAAGGGGAGCACCAGCGCTACAAGGATGGATAGCGCTCCTTCAAAGGGGCAGTTTGTTGCTATAATGCTCCTTCAGAACTTACAGGGGAGCGCCAACACTCCTAAGGCTGATGTAGAGGAGCGCTCTCCTTCAAAACCCTTGTTTTAGATCTCCTTTCAGGTGGCAAGACTTCCTTGACTTCAGTTAATCATTCTCCCTCCTCCAAATCAAGTGTCTTAGGTATTCTAAGTGCCTCCTTAGTGTCATCATCATGGCAGTATGCTTTGTTTGATGTTTGCGACACTTGCGACAGTTGTAAGGAACATGCGACACTTACGACAGTTGAGAGGAACATGAGACACTTATCTAATTGAGTAATATTGATGTGTAACAGAAGTTCCCTTTTTGGGCGGCATGTTGGCCAAGTATCACTTTTGAACCTTGATTTTGAGGTGGTTCTGCTAGACAATATTTCTTCTGTTGTATACCCAAACTTTTGGCCCTTCTAGGTATGAAACTTTTTTTAATATTTCTTCTCTGTAATTCCATAGGTCTGATCAAAATTGGATGTGCCAAGTGGAATTTATGGTAACTTCCACACAACTTGCTGATTTTTTGCCTTTCCGGGAGATGTCACTTGTATAGCGTTCCCTGCACAAGATAATTGATATACAATTCTGAAACTTGTACTAGAAATACTAAAGATTGTCCACTATCCAGTGCAACTGGTCTCATGCAATTTGGATACTCTAGGAAGAATTTATGATTGTTTTACCTGGAACACCTTCTTGAGACTAGTTAATAGTAGTAGTCAGATACCCTATCTTCCACATGGTTTATCTACAAATTTAAGACGACCCAGAACCTGAAAGTTTTACCAAATATACCTTACTAATTTTTGTGAATATAATCCAGAGTTCAGGGTCTGAAACTTTACATAAAATATGTTATAGCGAAAATTCTGCAATGACTTAGTTCAAGATGATTCTAGAACCCTATCTTGCAGAGGTTGTATATCCGAAATTACAAGGCCTCAGGAGATGAAATTTTAACCCAACGTACCTTGATCCATCTACTAAATATCTTCCAATTCCTTCCTTCTGAAACATTTTAGAAAAAAAGTTATAGCAAAAATTCCAAGGTGTCTCAGATGTAGTAGTGAAACCCCAAGACCTTGAGCTTTGATACCATATGTTAAGAACCAAATATCAATATGGCATAGACAAACCTCAGAATAAGTACTCAGTGCCTTGAAAAAGATAAAATTCAAATAATAATCCTCTTCGAGGGGGCAACCTCCTTATGCCCACATAAATGTACAATTCCAAGATGATTCCAAATGAAAATTTCTCCTTGGTATATATAGGAGACTAGGAGGTATAATTACAACTAATGGAATAAAGCCAACATAAATAAAATAACACTACTAATGTAATATGCCCCAATTAAGGGGTAATGAGCCAATATTAGGGCTTAACACTCAAATGCATCCGTGAAGACACGAATTTATCATAGCTATTGGAGGGTGAGTAAGGGGAAGCAATTGGTTTTCCTTTTTCAAGGGCATGGTGGGCCTTGGTTTTCAACCTTTTGCTAGCATGAGAGGACTAAACGAGTGAGTGGACTGGTACAACTTGGGCAATATGGTTAACAGTCAGGGAAGAAGGTAAGGATAAATTTTTCCAACCACGATGTTGAGAGACTGTCGGGTGGACAATCTCTTTCCATCCGTCATTTTTGAAAACCTCGAGTTGCAATGAGACATGAGGGGGCACGTGAATACCAGGGCCTTATGGGTCTTGGAAGGGAGGCCTTTCAGGCCTAGGTTGGACCACTCCTTGCCAAATCCAATTGAAAAGTCCGGCCTGAAACAATTGTCCTAACTCTTGTGAGTCAACATCAAATTGTATGGAGATCCTTGGCCTTCTTGGGCCTCTGTTCCAATTCCCTCTCCCTTGGTTGCCTCTTCCATGGCTAACTCCACTAAAAAAACTCATTTGTGCATGCATGATTGATTAACAAATAGTCCTTTTAACAACCATAAATGATAACTCTTTAAAAATATGAAATAGATTTTGGCTTAGCAACATATCAGGCTCATGCAATCCAATCCATATAAATTTTTTAATTGTTGTCAATGAGAAGGGGGTGAACAAAAGGTCCTGGGAAATGTGAGGGGATTTTATTTAGAGAAAAAATGATAAAATGAGGGGGAAAAGAAACATGATTACTACTCAAAGACCACAAAAAATCAACTGTAATGCAAACCAAAGAAAACATCACTGTAATCCAATCAAGAAAATGCAACTCTAAACTACTTCAATACATAATTCTTCTTGACTGTAATTAAATTTTACAATAGGGAGTGAAAAATGAATGTGGGAAGAAGAGGGGGTTTTAATTAGCGGAAAGTGAAATAATGGTAGGGAAAGAGAGCGATTACTATTCATAAAATTAATTAAGTGATCCATTAAATCATTTTGTAAAAGGAAATATACCAACCAAATGACCACCGATACCCCAAACAATTACTATGTACAGTTCAAGAAATCATGTGCATTAACTTGCTCCATGTTTGTAATCAAATATTTAACACAATGTGATCAAAACAAGACAATATGCATTCCACAACAACCTACAGGGGATATTTTTTCATCTCACTTATCCATTCAATATTTTAAAACACTTCCCAAATGAATAAACTGTAAACCACTCTGTTCAGTATCAAAATCAACCACTGCCCATGAATTATTTCAATCATCAAATACAAACTCAAAGGTTGTGCTCGATTCTGTCTTTAATTCATTTAATAATTAAATTGCAATGAGGTTATACTGTCACGGACCATGTGTTTGTTTCTGCTTTGAAACATGATAGTCATCAATACACATAACAAACAACCACATACAACCATCAATATTTTAAATTCAATATCTTGATATGCCATTTAAACTCACAGACAACCATCACCATTGTGGAATACACAGACATCCGATAAAACACAAGAGAATTTCCATGAATATATAGGTTCAATAACTTTGAATCTAAACATCCATAGTGTTGGGCTATCAATCGAATATAACGATGCAACAACAACATGATCGATCTCATAACAAAGGTCGATCAAATTGCAACAAAACCATGTTTAAAAACCTGTGACATTCTCTAATGGTGCAATCAAATAATATAGATAACATATATAGTGTATGGAAATGCCATAATCATCCCGATTGCAATAACCATTTGGCCATTAAAAACACATAGTCACAGTAATCATCGATTCATGTTGTAGGAATGCCACACATAGAAATGCATCACACACGAAACATCATTAATAAATTGTAAACTAATGCTGAGTTAACATTTCGATAACCTCAATGCAAAAGACAGTGACTGTTTATCAATCCCATTCTTCAATCAACCAATTTCAATGTTGAGATTATCAATTAGACTGTCATAATAAGCAATTGCAGTGACTAAGTACCAATAATCAAAACATTGTAAAGATAAACAACAGAGACAAGTGAACAATAGAAAATCATCGACGATCCATCACCAATTCATAACCATTGACCATTTATCTAGCATGACATAATGGGTTTCCTTTATCAAAACTGAGCTTTGAGTAATCAAGGATTGTCCCTGTGGACCAACACAGGGAGACATGGAATCAGCCCCCAACATCGAGTGAGAACCTATAAGACCAATGGTGCGCACACAAGGTATACCACAAATGTCTTCACGGATAGGGTGACAATTCCCGTGATAGGAGAGACTATGAATAGAGGAGCCAAGCTCCATTTTGACCTTGTAATGAGACTTAGGACACACATGGTATCATCCTTGTGGGTCTCCCATCCAACTCGAGAATGATGAGATAGGACAGGGCCGATAAATAATAGTCACCTTAAGCAAGACCTTTGGCTAATGACCATCACAACCCAATGCAAAACATTAGTAACATGAATGAACTCATACCCAAGTGAAGCAAATCCCAGCATTCAAAACCCCATAAAAGAAAAAGACTGGGTATGGGATACGAAGGGGTGAAGACAACTAGCCACTCTAAACCAAATGAAACCCTCTGACTAAAACCATCGAGGATGACAGAGAGCCTTTATGGCTTCCAATACTCAGAACGACCAATAACTCTGTGACTTCAAACCTTATGGCAATGAAAACCACCAGCGATTCATTCTAGAAAAATATCAGCAATTTACACAATTTCCCAACTTAAGGAAAGTACAACCCATAAATACCAGGCCACTATCTATTTCATAACCAGATCAAATTCATTGATGGCCAAAAAGACATACTTGTAACCAAGAGCTCCTTAAAACATGAATTGGCTGAGAGGTTTTCCCTCTGCCTAAAAATCGGAGCCTAACCACAACAAACATAGTTGCACAATAGCCCAACTAGGGTGGCGACCAATGGAAAGAGTAAGGATGACCTGCAGTAAATGCACATCACCTCCACCCCCAGTCAATTAATTCCTTAGTACACACCAACCATCTTCAATTAACTCATTCAATTAAACCCTGTATCGAAACCATCACCCACTAATTGCCAATAGTGTGACCCATATCACATTCATACATTGCCAACTTATGCCATATCACATATCGACCATGTTCAATATAACTTCAACAAATCGTATAACTACCACCGTATTGCTAGGATTAAAAATGACCATTTAAATTTCAATGCTTGTAGCATAAGAGCATAATTCAATCTCTTCCTTTTTCATTTTCCTTAGGTTGCTTTTATTTCTTTTCAATTTCTCTTGTGTCTTGTTTCTAACATGTTTATTGTGTAGGTGTCCCATTAAGGAATCCATGAACATACAACAATGAGAAAAATGGATAAGATAGGCCATCGTAACATGAAATTAGAGCCTAGAGCAGGAAAAACAACACATAACATGCCTCATCCATCATTCAATTGTTGCAATTAGAACCAACAAATAATAAGCCTAATCCATCGCCAATAAAAAAAATATCTCATCAACCATGTAAGTAGTGTCGAACCATGGCACAAACATCAAATAAGAGGCAAATATTATCTCCAAATATACAAGGGGGTCCCAATTACTAGTACTATTTATATTGTTAGCTTATAACAATAGGCTTTAGCAATACTTTGCAGGAAAAACCTTATTGCGATTTTAATCATCAACAATGTTCATGGTCATTTTATTCCTCTCATCCCTGACAATCTTCCTCCTAATGTTCTCCCTATTTTCATCTCTTTTCCTAGAATAATAAAATTGAGAAAAATTTTCAAGAATTGATAGCCGTAGGTGTTATCATCCCTAGTACCATCCCCTATTATTCCCATGTGATCATGGTACTAAACAAATTAGGTACTTAGCATATGTTTCCCAACTTTTGCGCCCTCAATAAGATCACCATCAAAGACAAATTTCCCATTCCTGTCCTTGACACTTTCTTAGATGAATTAAGTGGTTCTTAGTATTTTACTAAACTTGATCTACGTTCTAACTACCACCAGATACGTATGCAAGAGATACGTATGCAAGAGGTAGACATTCCTAATACTACTCATGATGGTCACTATGAATTATTGGTCATGCCCTTTGGCCTGTGTAAGTCTCATGAACCATGTTTTATGTCCTTTATCCGTCATTTTTTCCTAGTTTTCTTTGATGGTATTCTAATCTATAGTAAAACATGGTCATACCATCTTACCCATGTGGATCAATTTCTCAGTCTACTTCTCAGCACCAACTTTTTCTCAAGAAATCTAAATGTGCCTTTTGATATTCGGAAGTGCAGCAATTGGGTCATATTGTCAGCAAGGATGGTGTAAGGGTGCATCCTAATAAAATTGCAGCTATGCAAGATTGGTCATGCCCCAAAACTCTCAATATCTTGCGTGGTTTTCTATGTTTAACATGATATTATCACAAGTTTGTTAAGAATTATGGAAAAATTGCAATGCCTCTTATTGATCTCCTAAAAAATAATTCTTTAACTTGGACTTCGACAACTGATCAATCATTTCTAGTATTTAAAGAAGCCATGTACCCAACTCATGTCTTGTCCCTTCTTGACTTCACAAATCCTTTTTTCCTCCAATGTGATGCCTCTAGAAAAGGCATTGGCGCAGTACTCATGCAAGAGGGTAGACCCTTGGACTTCAATAGAAAACAAATATCGGAGCAACATCTTGTCCAATCAATATATGAAAAGAAAATGTTGGTTATTTTGCATGATGTGGATATCTGACATCCTTGCCTCTTGGGGAAATGCTTCCAAATTAAAACTGACTATCAAAGCCTCAAGTATTTCCTAGAACAAAGTATGTTATCCCATGAGCAACAAAAATGGCTGACCAAGTTATTTGTTTATGATTATGAGATTATTTATAAGAATGGAAAATAAAATGTAGTGGCAGATGCTCTATCCAAAAAGTATGAAGAAGAAGGATCTTTTTTTTCTCTCTCCTTCATTGTACCATATTGGCTCCAAGTTATTCGCTAGGAATGGCTATAGGACCCCAAAACTTCTTGACCTATCCAACAATTTCATGAGAATTCTCTAGTTTATCCATCGTACTCTTTCCACAATGAAGATCTTCGCTACAAAGTCCATCTATACTTAATCCATCAGTCATATCTTAAATCCATGGTGCTTTCTAATCTTCATGCTTCATCCACAACAGAGCATTCTAGGATTACCAAAACCTATGAACGAGTTAAACATTTTTTTTCAGAGATGGTGTGAAACAAGATGTCCACACTTTTATGGTGGAATGTGATGTATGTCAACGCAACAAGGGGGAAACTATCAAAGCTATGGGAACACTACAAATGATTTCATTCCACCAACTATTTGGAGGAACATTTCTATGGATTTCATTATGGGCTTACCTAAATCTAGCAATAAGTCAGTCATCATGGTGGTAGTTGATCGCCTTTCCAAATATGCTCATTTTTTTCTCTTTAACACCCATTCACAACATCCACGGTGGCTCAAATTTTCATGGATCATATTTTCAATATTCATGGCATGCCTCATTCTATTGTATCTAACAGAGATCCAACTTTTACCATCAATTTTTGGCAATAACTATTTAGGCTCCATGGCACACAATTACATCTCAATATTTCTTATCACCCACAGATTGATGGTCATATTGAAGTTGGCAGCAAGTGTTTGGAAATATATTTGAGGTGTTTTGCATGTGACTGGAAACATCATTGGGATCATTGGTTACACCAAGCTGAATGGTGGTATAACACATCTTACCATATTGCTACCCGCATGAGTCCTTTTGAAGCAGTATATGGAAAAAATCAATCGTCAGTTGTTTCCTACATGCCAACGGTCTCAAAGGTTTATGTCAAAACTATTACATTTTGTGCCACCATTCTCAGTGCTCTCAAAGACAATTTTTTCATAGCTCAAAATCATATGAAACAACAAGAAATCAAGGACATTCAAAACACCAATTTGCTATAGGAGACCAGGTGTTTCTTCGTCTACATCCTTACAAGGAGAATTCACTCAAAGTTGAACGTTGTCAGAATATTGCTCCCAAATTTTGTGGTCCTTATACCATTCTCAAGCGCATTGGACAAGTGGTCTATCAGTTAGCTCTACCTATTCATTCTAAGAACCATCTTGTTTTTCATGTCTCATGCTTAAAGAAGGTGATTGGAACTAAGTTCCAAAATCAAACCAATCTTCTGAAGTTGGATGAATCTTAGATGTCTCATGCTTAAACAAAGTGATTGAAACTAAGTTCCAAACTCAAATCAATATTCTAGAGTTGGATGATAAAGGTTCCATATGGTTGCAACCATAGGAAATCTTGGACCAATGTGAAAATATTCATTAGTGCACCATCAAGGAGGAGTTAGTGCAGTGGAAAGATACAACTCCAGAAGATGCCAACTGGGAGCCATCAAATATTCTCTAGGAATTTCCTCATCTCAAGCCTTCAAGACAAGGTTCTTATTCAATGGGGAGGGTATG
The DNA here is from genome assembly GCA_032191745.1 of Picea mariana. Classification (NCBI taxonomy): domain Eukaryota; kingdom Viridiplantae; phylum Streptophyta; class Pinopsida; order Pinales; family Pinaceae; genus Picea; species Picea mariana. The sequence continues at coordinate 64,246 of JASDQU010104830.1, read as the reverse complement.
TTATGGACCTAAACCCCTAACTTCTCATATAGGTAGAATAATATATTTCCATGTAATAAAGGTTGATACTAGTTAATGAATGCTATTTAACAAATATGAACAAGTCAATGTAAGAAGACCTAATAGAAGCTTATGCTTCTAGAAATATATTCCTCTATAACATTCTTTAGAAGAAAGAATTAGTATAAATAAGAGTAGACGGTATGAGATGGATTTTTCTTGATAATTATTTTAATATATATTTGCTCCATTGGAGGTTTCCCCCTCAAAGAGGCAAGTGAACATTGTTTCCTATCAATAACTACTATTATAACAGATCTGGTGCCTAACAAACTCAACATTTTTCATATTTGTTTCAGTAATTCACAAAGTGATCTCAAGTTCCTTGTAGCAGACTATCATGTGCAAATTTGATTTATCTACTTTCATATTTCCAGTTGCTGGAAAATGTACTCAACATTCATTGTTATCATTAGTCCTTTGTATAAAATATAAAATCATCAAGATGAATTTTCTTTTACACCCAAAAGACCATTGTCCCCAATAGCCATGGGATCTCTATATCTATTACAAGATGATATGTAATGTGTTTTTCTGAATTCAACCTTTCAAACCAAGTCATTGGATCACAATTTGTTACAACAATCAATCCTAGAGAATCCATGCAACTCTAGTTATTCATTTCAGTCATCTGGTTGATCTTCATCAAAAGCATCCATCAAATTCAACTTCAAAAACCATCCCTCACTTTGATCTTTTTTTCAGCCATCAACATTCATCAACATTGACCTCAAACTTGGCACTGTTATAGAAAGATTTTCCTCACCCCATGCAACTTTCTCAGAAGGCCTTTTCCATTTCCTTATGCATACTTGAAATCCCCTTTTTCACTTCCCAAAGATAAAAATCATATTTTTCCACATATACATGCCCTATCAATTATGTCGCATGCGTATACGTAGGTTGCACCACTACATCCCATGTACATCGAGTTTGGTGCTCAAAATTAAAAATTGTGTCGAGTTTCCATGTCACGTCACAAGATACATGATCCTTGACCTTCCATATACAGGAAAAGTTCTCACTCGGCCCTCGAGTTCCATTTGAAGGTTATAAATGAGGCATATGAAAACCATGTAAAGGGAGAAGAAATGAAATTTTGAGAGCAAAGTTACTCTGGAGAAATTATTCACTTCATGTTGGGTTTGCATCCCTTTGTACTTTAAATCCTGAACACATTGTTCAACCCCCAAGCTCTTCCCTCTTTGAAGGAGAACCTCATTGTCTCTCTTATATGAGCTTTCATTTGGTGGAGGCCCATATGGAAGAGACTTAGTTCCTTAGTTATGATACATGTTGACACAAAATTTTGTCATTTATACACTTATGTTGATCATATTTTAATAGAAATACTCTTTTTTCCTCCAATTGATGTCTTGAAAATATTTGAAATATTATTACATGGGATTATTTGTTATGAATGTTTATGGATTGTGCTATTGTATTTGCTAACCTTATATATTATCACCATATTGTTATGTATCTTGGTTGTTGAGGACATGTTGTAGGTATAGAGATTTGAGTTGTGTGCTCAAGGATTGTCCTCATTGAACGTCCATATGAGGTAGGCTCTTTATCTTGTATTTATTAGCATTTATATTTATATAGCATACCTGGTATTAGATTTGATTTATGTAATCATTCCATTTGTTGTGGTTTACCCCATGTCATAGAGTGATTTTCCTCATAACAAAATTGGTGACCATACTTGGGATCAAACCCAAAATATTTGATTTCACTCGCGCAACATTCGTCAGCCTCAAGGTTTACAAGGGAAAGCTAACTTCTTACATCGGTTTATAGTAAACTATGACAATATTACTAAGGGTTCCATGTGTGTCTTAAATAAGGACACTCTATTTATATGGGATGATCGAACCCAAGAATCCTTCAATGATCTTAAGAAAGCGTTTGTATTGATGCCTCTATTGAAGCTTCTAGATTACATCAAAGATTAGTTGATTTATATCGCCATGTACGAAGGGATAGTTTGTATGGTTTTGGTTTAGGAGGATGATGAGATCCATGAGCATGTCATCTACTACCTTAGAAAAAAATTAGTCGGCCCTGAAGTCAAGTACTCTCTTGTTGAGAATCTATCCTTGGCTATCGTACACTTGGTTCAAAGATTACGACACTATATATTGCATTGAAAAACTACCGTAGTTTCTGATGTCAACCCATTTAAATATGTCCTTACTAGGAGTATCATAAGGGGAAATACAATAAATGGATTTTTATTTTGAAAGAGTTTGAACTCGATTTTGCTTTGGTGAAATCCATGAAATCATTAGTTTTTGCCGAGTTAATAGCAGATTTCCCTCGAATAGATGAGGATGTCATTTATGTCAATTCATTCGTAGATGAACATATTTTCCTTATATCATCATCATATCCTTGGTATGGATACATTTTGATATATCTTCAAACCTTGAAGTTCTCTTAGCGTCTCTCGAAAGACGATCGGCGACACATACAAAATGAAGATAAAAACTACCTAGTCATCAGTGACACTTTGTATCATTGAGGTGTAGATAATATATTGCATCATTTCTTGAATCACAAAGAGTTTGAGTCAATTCCTAATGACTGTCACAGTGGGGCTTATGGTTGTCATCTATTTATGCTTGTGATAGCCCAAAAAATATTGTGAGATGGTTATTTTTGGCCGTCTAGTTTTAAAGATTACATCGAAGCATTCAAGAAGTGTCACCCTTGCTAGGTTTTCACTCAGAATATGTGCTCACATCAATCTCCTCTTCACTTGATCATCATCGTTGGTCCCTTCACCAAGTGGGGCGTGGATTTTGTGGACTACAACTCAGCTTAGGCTAGGGGGCATCAACATATCATCGTGGCCATACACTACTTTACTAAATGGGTAGAGGCCATTCCTACAATTAAATCTAATGGTAATAATGCAATAGTTTTAGTGTTCAATAAAATTAATGATCGATTTGAAATCCCGAGGGATATTGCCATTGATCATGGCAGTCACTTTCAGAACAAAATGAAGAAAGAGTTAGCATAAAAACTGGGGTTTAAACATGGTCATTCATCCCCTTACTATACCCAAGAAAATGGGCAAGTATAGGTTGTGAAAAAATCTCTCAAGACCATTTTGCATAAGACTATCAATGAGAAAAAATATGACTGTCATTTAATGCTTTACCCTGTGCTTTGGGCATATCGAACCTGGGTTAAGACTTTCACCAATTTTTCTCCTTTTGAATTAGTACATGGTGTGGATTTGATCCTTCCTATTGAATGTGAAATCCCTTCCCTAAGACTAAAATTTAAGCTCCTACCTGACACTTCTAATCTCGAAGAATGCCTCATACACCTAGGGAGCTTAGATGAGTAGCGTCGAGATGTCTTTATGGCTATAGAGGTGAATAAATGACGTGTCAAGGTCCATTATGAAAGGTTTTTTTGTCCTCAGTAGTATGCTGAGGGTAACTTGGTCCTCTTGTAGGTACAAGACAAAGAAACATTGGGGGTAGGCAAATTCAACCCCATGTGGCACGGTCTTTATATCGTGCAATGTGTCTTAGAAAAAACAACCTATCAATTGGAATATGATGAAGGAAATATGTTTGATGAGCCCAAAAATGGCCTCTACATGAAAATATGTCACACTTTAGCCCCCAAGCTTCAGTGTGACTCTTTGTATACTAGTGTATCTTAGTGTATATATCTTTTCCTTTGTTCCATCAGCTTGCTTATCGGGTTTTCCCTTGGTTGGTGTTGGATTACTGAGAGGGGGGGTGAATCAATAATAGAGAAATCTAATCCTTTTTAACCATATAATGCAAGTGTTATATCAATGTAGCATTATCATCAAATATTTGTCGAGTAAATAAACAATGAACAAATGAACAATCATACACATACATAGTACACCAGTGTTTTTATATGGAAACCCAAAGCGGGAGAAAACCACATAATGCTTTTTCTTATATGTATTAAATAATTACATTCATTGGAAGCACTAGGTTCCTTTGTTTTCCAACTGCAACTGGAAGGAGGCTCCAACCCCCTAATTTTTCAGGCTACAACCTAATGGAAGCTCCAACTCCCCAATTATCTATCTACAAGTAGAAGGAGGCTACAATCCCCTATGTTCTCCGGCTATAACCGGAAGGTGGCTACAACCACCTGTCCTTTCCTCGTCCAACCACCCTGATGTAGAAGTCGAATGATGGAACCATTGTCACACTATCACTTTGAGATATACCATTGTACAATTGTATCAACCTGTACCACTGACCAACAACCAATTTGTACAAATTCCTTGTAATCAATTTGTACCTGAACTGAACATGTATCAACAAAATACAACAGATACACGACCTGTAATTCTGCAACCTACATATGTATGTGCCCTATGTTTGAAACAAACTATGTATGTATGTGTTATGTCTGGTATGCATCCTGCCTATACCTTATGAAACTAGGGATACACTACCTGTAGTTCTGCAACATGCGTATATACGCGCCCTGTCTATACAACAACCTGCATATGTATGCATCCTTTCTGTTATGCAACCCATGTATACCTTATGAAAACTAGGTTTTTCTTTTTCTAAAAACTTCTGACCCTCTATAACTTCTTTCACATAGATCTACAACTTGTCACTGTTTCCAAACTATAATTGTACCCTGTGCATGCATCCTTATACATAACCTTTACCAAAAAACTCTATATTTCTCTCTCTATTCATGTGCCATACGAGTGTGTGTAATCACGAAAAAGTATAATAACCCTCACATGATCTAGACATCAAACCCTTTCTGATATTTAGCCTCTCAATACATCAACCAATACAAGCTCTCAACCATGTATGGCAAAAACCCTTAGCCATATGCCAAGAAATACAATATGTGCCTCAACAAGAAGTATCAATGATAAATACACGATCACTATATTTCTATAGATCCGACTTATACAAAAGATCCCATGTAGCCACTGGTCTATCGAAGCAAAATTCTCAAAACTCCATAACCATTTCTCATGCATACATCAAAATCAAACTATTCATAGAAATAAGACATACCTTTTGAACCAATGGATAGATCTAATGTATCTAAGCACTGTAGACCTTCCTGGGATCTTGATCTCAGAATATAGAACCTCTGCATCTTCATATTTTCAATTTTCCATGGATTTACCAGCATGTACACACCCTAATACACTGTCAAACCACGTATGTATGCACCCTAATACACTATCCTCTCGCATATGTACGCACCCTAATACACTGTCTACCCACATACGCCTCAGAAATCAGGGTTTTTTGTATTCACTGTAATTACAAAACTTTCATCGTCAACCCTTCGTACTACCTCAGAATTTCACAACTTCACATGTATCAATGAGTAGTTGCAATAATCCTTACACAACAAAAGATATTCAATTTGTTCAAGTGTGTTTAAATGAGAAAGCCTTGCATCTTATTTATACTTTCATGTAGCATCCCACTTTCCTTATTTTAGGGAGCTCTCCATTAACTTTATTATTTAAATAATTTCTTTTTCAAACAGTTTGACTTTTTGGGGCTTCTAGATGACTCATGAGGGTTCTCCAACTTCACATGGCCATAAAACTCTAACCGTGAGGATTTATGTGATGTTCCACATACCACCGAAAATGGAATGGGATGTATTATCCATCTAGAATAGTCTTACTTGTAAATATATCAAAATTCATACCATTATCCATAAAAAAGACTTGGGTCCATTACCCAAACCATATTCTATGGACTTTATTCAAGGGTTGACATCAATGACAACCAACCCAAATAATCAACAATCTCCCCCTTTAACATTGATGGAAACACTCTAATGCAATACTGAAGTCATGTCACTCATGCTCCCCCTAGAACTATGTTTCTATCCTCTGCATATCTGTGACCAATTCTCCCCCTGGAACCATGCCTCTGTCCTCTACATCTCTGTGACCAATGTTTCCCCTAGAATCATGCCTCTTTCCTATGCATCTGATAAATCTCTCCCTCTTTTTCATCAATGGAAAATGTATCATTCCATCAGGGGCTTCTCCCCCTAACTGAACTGTATGATCTCCCAACCTAAACTGTCTTCTTTATGGTGCTTCCTCATGTACATCTAGGACATATAAGATAAGAATTCAAAAGCATTCATTTTGGAGTAGAAATAAATATGAGTCTCTAGCGAAGATACTCAAAGGCTTCCCGTGGAAGTGGTTTTGTAAGAATGTCTGCCACTTGTTCTTTTGTGCCCACATATTCAACTCTGATGTTCTTTTCTACAACATGTTCTCGTAGAAAGTGATACTTGATTGGAATGTGCTTCGTCTTAGAGTGCATCACCGATTTCTTTGAGATACTGATGGCGCTTGTATTATCACATTATATTGGAATGGGCTCATCATACTCAACCTGCATATCTGTCAGAGTTGGTTTCATCCATAGAACCTATTGACAACATGTTGTTGCTACAATATACTCTACCTCGGTTGTAAATAAAGATAGTGATGATTGTTTCTTTCTTAGCCATGATACTAAACACTCACCCATGTAGAACGTTGCTCCACTAGTGCTTCATCAGTCATCAATACAACCTTCCCAATCTGCATCTGTGTAGGAAATAAGTGATAGATCCTTTCCTTTTGGATACCATAATCCAAACTCTTTTGCTCCTTTGAGATATCTGAAAATCCTCTTCATTGTTGATACAAGTGATTCCTTTGGTTCTGCTTGAAATCGTGTCACCTGTCCAACTGCCTACATTACATATGGTCTGGATCCTATCACATATAGTAGGATACCAATCATTGACCTGTATTTCCTCTGATTTGTATACTTTGAATCATCATCTTTTCTTATCCTGCAATTGGTTTGCATGGGAGCGATAACTGGTTTGCAATCTTCCATTCCAAACCTCTTTAGCATTTCTATGATATACTTGGTTTGAGAAATAAAAATTCCTTGGTTTCTTTGAAGTATATGAAGACCTATAAAAAGGGATAGTTCTCCAAGTAATTACATTTCAAATTCATTATGCATGTCCTTTGCAAATTTCTGGTTTAACCTGTCATCAATACTTCCAAAAATAATATCATCAACATAAAATTCAATTAATAAAATACTATCTTGATTTACCTTGATGTAGAGGTTTTTGTCTGCACTTCCTTTTCTGAACCCTGCCTACTGTAGATATTTATCCAGTCTAGAGTACCATGCTCTAGGAGATTGTTTTATACCATACAAGGCCTTCTTTAATTTACACACATAATTTGCATTCTCTGACAATTAAAATCCTTCTAGTTGTTCAATCTAGACTTCTTCTTCAAGTTCCCCATTCAGAAAATATGATTTTACATCCATCTAATACACTTTAATGTTTTTGGAGCATGCATAATCTAAAATCAATCGGATTTCTTCCATTCTAGAAACTAGGGAAAATGTCTCTTCAATGTCGATTCCTTCAACCCATGCATATCCTTTACATAAAAATCTAGCTTTGTTCCTTGTAACATGTCCATCTTCATTCAATTTATTCCTGTATACACACTTTTTGTCGATCACATTCTTATCATTTGATCTTGGAACCAATTATCAAGTGTCATTTTTCTCTATTTCATTCAATTCTTCATCCATGTATTTATTCCAAAATTCATCCTTGTTGGCCTCTTAAAAACAGGTTGGTTCAATCGTAGATGAGATTTCTTGGTGTGTTTGTTTTGGTGAATGGATTATTCTTCTAATATCAACTCATGCATCTTTGTTTCTGATAATCTAATCAGAAGGATTATTCTTTTATATTCCTCTTCTAGGTGTCATTGGAGGAACTTGTTGAATTTTCTCTTTTGCTTCTATCGGATCCTCTTTATGTTCTTCTTCTACTTCTTTTTCATATTCTACATCTTCTTTGTAAACTTGTTCCATTTATTCAGTTTCTTCTTCCTTTAATTCCTGTCTACCGGTTTCATCAATTGTTACGTTGATGATTTCCACACATTTGTTCAATCTCAGGTTGTAACACTTGTATGTTTTCCTTATACTTGAGTAACCAACAAGTACTCCTTTGTCCACATGAGAGTAAAGTTTTCCCATTCTACCATCTTCTCTTTCGATGTATCATTTTCTTCAAAAAACTTTGAAGTGCTTCACATTTTTTGGTCTTCCTTTCCATATCTTGTAGGGAGTTTTGTCAATGTTGTTTATAAGCATTACTCTGTTTTGAATGTGAATGGTTGTATGCACTTCCTATGTCCAAAAGATATATGTCAATTTGGAATCTATTAGCATTGTTTGAGCCATTTCATGTGATGTCATGTTCTTTATTTCAACAACTCCATTATATTGAGGTGTCCTAGCAATGAATAATCGCCTTTTTATTCCAGGCCTTCCACAATAGTCCATAAATTCATTTGAAGCGAACTCTCCTCCATTATCAGATCTCAAGAATTTGATTTTTGAATCCATTTCATTTTCAACCATTTCCTTATAGACCTTGAAGTTTTCAAAAGCTTCTGACTTATTCCTCAGAAAGAAAATTGCAGTCATTCTTGTATAATCATCAACTAATAACATAAATTATTTATCACCTTTTAAACCCTTTGTTGTAGTTGGTCCAACTAGATCAGTATGCACAATTTCTGGTGGTCTTCTCGTTGAATATTCCTTTGATTTGAACCTAGTCTTTGTTTTCTTTCCTTGTTGACAATGCTTGCATAAAGTGTTGATTGGTTTTGTGATCTGGGGAATTTCTCTAACTGCTTCCCTTTTGCCAACTTTGACAAGGTTATCAAAATGTATGTGACCCATTCTTTTTTTCCATAACAAACTTTCATTTTCCTTTCCTAGGAAACACTTTTCATTTCCAATTTCACTGAATACATATATGTTTCCTAAAGTTCTTGCAGTTGTTGTAGTCAATTTTCTTGAACCTTGTTTTCTTATCTGGCACTTTGGTGAATCGAAAGTAACTTTATGACCTTAGTCACAAATTTGAGTCACACTTAGAAGATTATGTTTCATATCTTCTACTAGTAGAACAATTTCTTCCTTGGTAATCTTGTTCCCAATTATGACTGTTCCTTTTCCAATGTTTTTAGTTGAATCATCATTTTCGAAGGAGATTGATCCATCTCTTTCCTCTCTTAATGTAAGAAACTTATGTCTATCATCTGTCATGTGTTTTGAACAACCACTGCCAACATACCAACCACGTTTCTTCTTCTTAGATTGTAGAGCGAGTGTGCATTCTTCATTGCTATATTGATTATGTTTTCTTATACATGCCCTTTTTTGAGGTTCTTGCATGTGATTGTTTGTTTTCTTTTGTAGTTCGAGGGACTGTCATTATGAAATATTTGGCCATGTGTCCAAATTTGTTACATTTGTACCATTCCACTTCAGTGTTCAAATATTCAAACTTGTTGTAAATTCTTCTCCACGTTTCAATAGGCCTTCTTGAATAACCCTTTTTTGTATGACTTTCAAAGTTGTTTATGTTCCTGTTGTTATCTCTGCAATTCACAACTTTATGTCCAAAGTTATTACATGCATAACATAAACCATAAAAGATAGTTTGATACCTGAGAATTGAAGATATTTTGAAAGGAGGTAATCTTATGAATGCTTCTTCTTCCTGAGGCCTATCTGTTTCTGTCAGTTGTTGATTCTAAAATCTAAATCTTCTCAATGGAGGAGTGTCCCTATAATTTTATTTGAAGACCTTCCTATCCCCTTCGATCGTTTTTGCATAGATTTTTGGATATGTTTCTTGTTCTGTTGTTTTAGATCTTGATCCCTTTTCTGTATGATTGTATCTGATTTTGGACTTGTCATGATGCTTTTTTTGTCTTCTAATAATGTCATTCAAAACTTTTGAGTTGTTCTACATATTTTTCTTTTGAATATCCTTTCTTAATGTGACAATCTTTGCTTCCAAATTTCCAATCATCATGTCTCTTCCTTCTAGTTGTTCTTTGAGTGCTTCTTCAATTCTTTTATCTTCTTCAATTTGAACTTTCAATTTTGTGATAATTTGTTCTAGTTCCCGAGTGTCTTCTTTCTTGTCTAGTTCCGCTTGTTGTTTCTTTCTTTTCCTCTTTTCTCTTCTGATAACTTCTATGGAACACAACAATTATTCTCGATATTCAACTTCGGCCTCTTCATATTCTTCTTCGGCCTCTTCATGTTCTTCTTCATAGTCTTCTTTATCAAAGTCCTCTACTTCCATGAATATAACTCTTTCTATCTCATTGTCACTGACTTCATCTTCATCTGATGAGATGTCTTCTTTGGTGCATAAGCTTTTCTTGAAAAATTTCTTTGTGGTTATTTTTCCTTTATATGTTTGTTTTCTATTTGAGTAACCTTCATCATTTCTATTTTTATTATGAGGACATTTGTCAGAAAAATGACCAATACTATCACAATTAAAACAAATAAAAGGAATCTTACCTCTATACCTATAGTTGGTTCCCTTGTTAATTTTTCTGACAAAGTTGGTCACTTCTTCATCATCTTCCGAGACGTCACTGTTGCTGCTATGTTCTTTTTCTTTGTGTTTTCCCTTTTTCTTTGACCTTTTGGATGCTTTGAAGGATGTTTCTTTTATATTTGGATTTTCTTGTACAATTATCGTTTCATATGCTGTGAAGATTCCATGTATTTCATCCATTCTCATTGAGTTTATATCTGCTCTTTCTTCTAGTGATGATATCTTAGGGACAAATCTCATAGAAAGATATATTAGTACCTTTTGAACAATTATAGATTCTTTGATTTATTCTCCTAATCCCAGGATTGCAGTTACCATTTCATTGACTCATAAAAAGTAAGCTGCAATATTCTCATCTTCTTTCATCTTTAGTTGTTTGAACTGACCTTTGTAAGTTTGAAGCTTTGCTTCTTTGAATTTTGAATCTCCTTCATAAATATTTTGAAGTTTATCCCGAATATCTTTAGCATATTTACAATGTGCAAGTTTGGTGAATTTTGATTCTCCAAGACCATTTAGAAGTGCATTTGTGGCTTTGGAATTATTCTGACCGACTTTCATTGCTTTGTCATTTGTTGGTGGAACTATTGGTACTATGTATCCATCTATAATTGATTTCCAAATTTCAAATCCTTGTGCATGTATATATTTCTTCATCCTTATGCTCCAAAATGCATACTTTTGTCCATCAAACTGTGGTATTCCATTTTTATACAGGTTGTTTCTCTCCATGATCTAACTTTCAGTGGTTAAAATGATTTCTGAAGGAACCTTCTCTAATACCAATTGTTGGATTACTGAGAGGGAGGGTGAATTAGTAATAGACAAATCTAATCCTTTCTAACCATACAATGCAAGTGTTATATCAATGTAGCATTATCATCCAATGTTTGCAGAGTAAATAAACAATGAACAAATGAACAATCATACACATACACAGTACATAAGGGGTTTTACGTGGAAACCCAAAGAGGGAGAAAACCACATAATGTTTTTTCTTATATGTCTTGAATAATTATATTCATTGGAAGAACCAACTTACTTTGTTTTCTAGCTGAAACTGGAAGGAGCCTCCAACCCCCTAGTTTCTTAGGCTACAACTTGACGGAAGCTCCAACTTCCCAATTCTTTGGCCACAACGAAAAGGAGGCTACAACCCCCTATGTTCTTTGGCTACACCTGGAAGGTGGCTACAACCACCTATCCTTGCCCCGTCCAACCAACCTGACGTAGAAGTAGAATGATAGAACCAGTGTCACACTATAATTGTGAGATATACCATTGTACAATTGTATTAACCTGTACCACTGACCTATAGCCAACCTGTACAACTTCCCTGTAATCAATATGTACCCAAAATGAACATGTATCAACAAAATACAATAGATACGCAACCTGTAGTTTTGCAACCTGCATATGTACGCGCCCTATCTGTGCAAGAGACTGTGTATGTATGTGTTTCGTTTATTATGCATCCTGCATATGCCTTCTGAAGCTAGGGATACATGACCTCTAGTTATGAAACATGCGTATGTACGCACCCTATCTATACAATAGCCTGTGTATGTACGGGTCGTGTCTTTTATGCAGCTTGCATATACCTTCTGAAAACTAGGTTTTTCTTTTTTTGAAAACTTCTGACCCTCTGCAACTTCTTTCACATAGATCTGCAACCTATCACTGTATCCAAACTGTAAATGTACCCTGTGCATGCATCCTCATACATAACCTTTACCTAAAAACTCTATATCTCTCTCTCTATTCATGTGCCATATGAGTGTGTGTAATCATGAACCTGTATAATAACCCTCACATGATCTAGACATCAAACCCTTTCTGATGTTCAACCTCTCAACCATGTACCACAAAAACCCTTATCCACATGCCAAAATATACAAGATGTGCCTCAACAAGAAGTATTAATGATAAATATACCAGCACTATATTTCTATAGATATGACTTATGCAAAATATCCCATGCAGCCACTAGTCTCTCTAAGGAGAATTCTCAAAACTCCATAACCATTTCTCATGCATACATCAAAATCCAACTATTCATAGAAATAAGACATACCTTTTGAAACAATGGATAGATCTGATGTATCTAAGCACCATAGACCTTCATGGGAGCTTGATCTCAGAATATAGAACCTTTTCATCTTCATATTTTCAAGTTTCCATGGCTTTACCAACATGTACGCACCCTAATACAATGTCAGCCTGCATACGTATGCACCCTAATACACTGTCACACCACATATGTATGCACCCTAATACATTGTCACCCTACGTACCCCTAATAAATTAGGGTTTTTTGTATTCTTTGTAATTCCAAAACTTTCACCATCAACCCTTCATACTACCTCAGACTTTCGCAACTTCAAATGTATCAATGAGTACTTCCAATAAGCCTTACACAACAAAAGATATTCAATGTGTTCAAGTGTGTTTAAATGAGAGAGCCTTGCCTCTTATTTATACTTTCATGTAGCATCCCACTTTCCTTATCTTAGGGATTTCTCCATTAAACTTATTATTTAAATAGTTTCTTTTTCAAACACTTTGACTTTTTGGGGCTTCTAGATGACTCATGAGGGTTTTCTAACTTCACATGGCAATAACTCTCTAACCGTGAGGTTTTATGTGGCGTTCCACATACCACTGGAAATGACATGACATGTACTATCCATATAGAATAGTCTTACCTACAAATATATAAAAATTCATATCATTACCCATAAAACAAACTTGGGTCCATTACCCAAACCATGTGCTACAAACTTTCTTCAAGGGTTGACATCAATGACAACCAACCCAAATAATCAATAGTTGGCATATGTCAACGAAGTCTTCAGTTTACTTAGGATTTTTAGACGAAATCAGTTGTCATACATGTAACATGGTTTCTGTATATTGGGTCATTTACTCACATGAGGGTCAAATGGTGTCTTCAAGTGGCGTTTGTATACAACCATCAATGAATAATGTGGTTGAAGGTAGCGCCATTATAGATCTTTTACACAACACCATTTTACATTGTGTTTATTCTTTAGAAGTTTACGTGGACTCCTAGTTATAATTATGTCATTTTAATGACAGTTACCCTGTGTGAAACCCTAATCTACTCTGACGATTCCTACGGATACAACTTTTGGAACGAAATTTTGATTTTATTACTTATAATCACATACATAGAATTTCTAATTATGTATCTGATGCGTATGCTAATTATGTTTTAGATTGGAATTTTTCGCATAAATAAAGTAAAGAAAACACATCCATCAATGTACACATTGTAATATATAAGTAAAGCTGAAGACCAATGTATTTTATATTCCATCTCTCTAAACATATGGTTTCATAGTAAAAAATGGGGCTTACACCCTCAAAATACATATATGTATGGTCGATACAATAACCAAGGAATCTACACCTATGGCATCGGATGCATATCACGATAGCATACTACAACGTTTGTGAGATGTCATAATAGTTGTACCCACACATGGGGTGCAACCATCACCTGTCGTTGCATAGCCTCTGGTGGATCCTATACCTGAACCATAGGAATCATGTGCGTCAAACGAGACAGGTTCCCATGTATATTTTCAATCACTCTATCTGTATCTCCTCCCATTAGCTCATCTCCCCAGTTTCTCTGACGATGTCGTGGGAATATTTTTGGTCGTCGCAGACCCACTTTTGCGCAACAAAGTAATTTTCAATACTTTATACCATCCAAAAACATTTTTTCTTTTATTCTCTTTGAAAAACATAAAAAAATGAAATATATAAATATATATTTACCTAGATCACCATAGGTAGAACGTGGTGGCAATGGCATGTCTGGATATCCTATGTAGTTGATCCTTACATAAGGGTAGTCATCTAGGGCTATCACCTGCGGATGCCGCAAGAAGAAGAACTCATCATTGTAGGGGGTTGGCACCCTACCACCTCTCAACCACCACATCACCTTGATCCACCGTGACATGGTTAGATCACGTGGTATGTGTGGAATGATATCGACTCTAGGGATCAATCCTGGAACCCACTCAAATAAAAAACTACATAAGATAGATGTTAGCTCCTCTTCCTACCTTGTTTGCAGTTTGTCAGCTGGCTCTTCATGTTATCCAATGGTGAGGTGCACCAATCATAAATTGTGGGTCATAAGAACTCTATTAAATAGAAGATAAGTAGCCTTGATCCCTGGTGCAATGAGGCTGACCCTGTGATCTGTGTAATAACGAGAATGACGAAGTTCAAATTAATTTCTTGATCGCCCTGATGGGGAGTTGGCTCCCTACTTTTTTTTTTGCCTGCAACACATTGGGTGGAAATGTAATATTTTATATTTGTACCACCCAAATCCCTCCAGGATTTGAGGTTCACCACCTCACCTTGATGATACAAAACTGTAAGAAAATAGATGTCCTCAACTTCAATTCTCAATGGTTTCCCATAGATATTGAAGGCCTCTGTATCTGGATCCCAAACGTTTACCAGCATTTGGAGCAATCTCCCCTGATCCTGCATTCCTTTGAGAGGCCAAAAGTTTTAAATTCCACTTCTTTCTAACACTAATTAGGCCCCTCGATCTGTTTCCACTGTAGCATCAACTTCCTCATGCTCTCTTTCTCTCCATTCAAGTATCATCATGCAAGAATAAAACCTTTTTTTGAGTCAAACTCTTTAAAAAACTAGTTTGCGGACTTGTATGTGGGTTTTTGTGTTAACAGTCGCATGTAGGTCTGCATATATGTGGGATGGATTTTCCCTCCCCACGTACATCCCTCCATATATGTGACCTGATGAACTACATCCTGCATACACCCTAATTCCTAATTTGCGCCTTAAAAAACTCAAAATATTGGGACTAATTCCAAATTCTAAACCACTAGAAATGAAGAGGATGGAAAGAGTACTTACTTCCGTATGGTTTTCAACTCCATCCCTCGTAGCTCCCAAAATTGACACTTTAAGATCCTGGGAGAATTGGTCCAAAATGCACTATTTGGGTAAAAATGTAAAATGGTATGGTAAAATTGGTTATTTTTTACTATGAGTAGAAAATTTTTACTCACTTTACATAGTTTTTTCTAATGTGTTGGCCTAGTGGACTAATAATGCAGTGGAAGGAGTTGGTTTTTGTTTTTTTGTCCAGGGATTTTTGTTGTTTCTAACGTCATTTCACTCGTTTGTGAATTTGGTAGGTATTTTCTTTGATCAACATATAGGACAGGTCATCACTCCATCTGGTATTTTTTCATTATCCTATGACTGTGATACATATCACTTATGTATGAACCCATTTATTAACGGCAAAAAACCTCCTTACTACTACTACTAGAAGTGTTGTTATTGAATGGTAGAGGCCTACCAAACATGGGTGCCCTACTTAGAACCTCTGTGTCATCTAGTGCCCATGCAGATATTATTCCATAAAGATTGGGAGTCCCTTATAGTTCCAATATGACTTTGTGTTAGAGCCTCATACTCTTACTCATAAGCATGTTGACCTATACCTATGGGACTTCCACTGAGTCTTGTTTAAGCTATTTTTTGACTCTCTCAAAAAGCGAAAATATTTTTGAGTGAACTTGTCTCTTTCACACTCGTTAATTGGATCTTAAAGGATGTCTATTTGGTATAAGTTTAACCCTTTTTCTTACCATGTAGAATAATCTCGAAAAATAAATACTCTAGTTACTAGTGGCTAGAAGAGTTCTCCTAGGTATTGTTTTATACTTTTTCAGGCCTATGGGACTAAATTCACAAAAAATGATATTCTTTGGAGTTAAGTTGTAATTGCATCTCATTCTATTGCTTGCATTATTGAGCTTATTTTCAATTCCCTCTTTCACATTATAATCCTATTACCTCAACAATTTGCATCACCAGCTAAGCAAAGCCTTATTTATATCCTTTATAGCTTGACACCTTGTACCCTAAGAGGAAACATCCCCCCGAGTGTCCTCATCCTGCATGCACCTCCTTGCATTGATCATAGGTATGTTCCATTGTTGGAACTATTTTCTTACTTGCAACAATCCTTTCCTCCATTGTATCATAACATTCATTTTCTTATGAAAAACAAAATAAAGACGGGCAAGAAAGGAATTTTATCTCATGTCCGCAGCAATCGTGTCACCTTTGAATGGAGCATAGAATTTTAAGCCAACTTGTCATCCAAAGTTTGGGTTTAGCATGACCTTAGGAAGTTGAGCTCATTACTTAGAGTTTACTTCTCCATCTAGTTACTCTTACAATCCCCATGGAGAGTTTGATTGGTGCTTCCTGCATCACAAAGTTTCATTATCAATTCTATGCTACCAGAGTCCTCTATATTTCTCATGCTCTTTTTCAAAGGATGTCTATAAGCATGTGTTGGCCATTTCTCATAACTCTTGACATTGCATGTCGGCCATGCCCTTAGTGTGTCTCAAAATTACATAACATTATAGTCCTACCATGCACCATGTTCCTATTTTCATTATGGGTAGGTAGCCTTGAACCCAGTAGTCAACATCTCCTCATTGTTCATTGACTAGGGGGTTTCCCTTGTGTTCAATGGTAAGAAATCTATTCATGCATTGGGATTCATGGTTTCCTCACCTTTTTCGGTAGTTTTCATTATTGGATGATATTCAAAGGGTCTTTTTCATGTAGTTCTTGCATTTGGTCAATGCAAAAGATGCATAGGGTCATTGGTTCATCAACATCCTCTTCGTCTGAGTTCCTCCAAATCATGAAGCTATTTCTTTGTACCTCATGCTGATTGATAAGAGATGACTTAATTCTCTCCTTTCAACATGTCTCCTTCCATTGACTTCAACTCATCTATTCTAGAAATGAGGCCTAGAGTCCTATGAGTACCTAGAGTCTTGCATTCATCAGTCATAGGTTCTCTTGCCATCAACGGTTGGGAATAAATCAATGCCTCCTCATCAATGGATTCTTCAAGTGTTTGACCTAAGCACCTTTATTCACACTTGTAATAATGTATGCGGTGCCTTGATACCTACTTTCATTATCGGTAGGTTGTCTCACATTTGTTAACAATATACCTTAATGACCAGTAATCAAAAGAAGTCTCATTGTGTTTGATCTCAACTGCTTTATTGACATTATGTAGACTTGCAACTTTGGATGATCGTGTAGAAGATTTGAAGACATTAGTTTATAGTAGAAACATTCTTGATTTGTTGCTGTCATTCATTGGACCAATACCTATATGACTTCAGTGATCATGGGAGATCAAATTGTACTCCATTGTATACAAATATCTTTAGATTTATTTTGAGACTGATTTTCATTGGGCCTTGTTCATGACTATGATAGCCTATGAAATGTATCTACTTTGTATTTCCTATTCATGGCCATGAACAACTTTTTGGTATATTTCCACATGGATCTACAATGTAATTCAAATTGGAAGCCATGTGTACAAAGTCATTATGGATTGTAATATTCTCATGAGAAACTAGTTCATCTAGTTGGGTTCTATTACTCCACTTCTAGGAATTATATTGTATTTTAGCCATCACAGATACTCCTATGACCTCAAACATTAGGGTGCATTTTTTATACCAAGATTTAACTCACTCCATGCAACTTGATGAGAAGATATTTTCCATTTCCCTATGCAAACTTGAAGTCCCCTTTTTCACTTCTCAGAGATAAAAATAATATTTTTCCACATATATGCACCCTATCAGTTATGCCCCATGTGTATAAACAGGTTGCACCACTATAGCCCATGTACATAGGGTTTGGTACTCAAAATAAAAAATTGTGTCGGGTTTCCATGTCACGTCACGAGATCCATGATCCTTGACCTTCCATATACTAGAAACGTTCTGACTCAGACCTTCAGTTCCATTTGAAGTCTATAAATGGGCCATATCCAAACCTTGGAAAGGGAGAAGAATTCAACTTTTGAGAGAAAAGTTACTCCGAAGAAATTATTCACTTCATATTGATTCTGCATCCATTTGTCCTTTAAATCCTGAACACATTGTTCAACCCCCAAGATCTTCCCTCTTTGATGGAGAAACTTATTGACTCTCTTGAAGTGGTGGAGGCCTAGATGGAAGGGACTTAGTTTCTCAGTTCTAAGACGTGCCGACATGGAAGTTTGTCATTCATACACTTTTTTTGATCATATTTTAATAGAATTACTCTTTTCTTGTCCAATTGATGTCTTGCAAATATGTGAATTATTATTCCATGGGCATATTTGTGATGAATGTTAATGGATTGTGCTATTATATGTGCTAACCTTATATATTATCAGCATATGCTTGAGTATATTGGTTGTTGAGGAGAAGTTGTAGGTATAGAGATGTGAATTGTGTTCTCAATAGTGGTCTTCATCGAACGACCAGACGAGGTAGGATCTTTATCTTTTCTTGATTGACATTTACATTTATATAGTGTACCTACGATTAGAGTTGGTTTCTACAGTCATTTCGTCTATTCTGGTTTACTCCATGCCATAGACTGATTTTCCTCATAACAAGAACAACAATCAATCTCAACATTAACATTAGTTCCAACATTCTACTATGATACACAATTCCCAGGTTCAATTATCTTATAACCATGCTCATCTTAGAATGTATAAGATAACTCGAGGTAAGATTAAGCATGTATAAGGTAACTCAAGGTAAGATTGTTTTAATCCTTCTAATTTATTGAATATAAGGGAAATTTGTATTTTATACAACTACCATAATCATTTTTTCTTATATTCTATGCTCATTTCTTATCATAACATGCTTATGCTTGTAAACTTGTCATTAACCATTCCTACATCAAACCTTAATCCATGATATTTCATTTGTGATAACCTTCCTTTCCCCGATTTTAATTACTCATTTCGACTCATCATAGCCATTTCCCTCATTTCAACCCCATACCAACTGATAAGTGTGAAGTGCCAAGACTATGAATCCACATATCTACCCACAAGTTCTTGCAATTTGAATAGTTTATGAAGCGTTGATTCAACATAAAATGAAATCCACAAGCGACTAAAGGATAATTGAGATAGTGGTTATAATGTTCTACGTCTTGCAACAAACATTGGGGACCTTTTTTATAAATGGATGGATATCAATGTTGTTTCTACAACGCTACTAGGAAAGCTCCTAGCAATGGAGTTCAAACACATTCATAATACCTTTCGTAAAAATTTGCCCACTGTTGTTTTCGGAATCGTGGATGGGGAAAATTTTTCTTCCATTGCTTGTGCATTGGAAGCAAGTTCTCTCTATCTCTTAGGCCAGCCTTATAATCATTGTCGACCATGCCCCATTTTTCATTACAAATATTATAGTGAAAAACAACCCTTGAGGTTGAGTACAAGTGAAGTGGAAGAGTTTATATATGTTGTTTGTTTTGAGGGATCTCTGGAAAAGACTAATATAATGACATCCATGCCCTTATTCTTAAGTAGTCAGATTGGAAGGCTAGCTATGGGGACTACAAATGTTGAAGCTAGTGTCCTCATCAAAATTGTTATTAACATATACATGGCAGACTCTTGGACTACTGCTCTAGTTTCTCTTTCTGTGCTAGAGGGTAGGTTGAGTTCTCCTCAATTGACAGTGGGAATATGTGGGAATATGTGTTTTGATTTGATTTTCAATCTTGGTACTCATGCTAATTTATTGAAACCTATGTTAAGTAAATATCAGTCTCCAGTTGTGGAAGAACCATCTTCTCAACCTACCAATTAATGAAGATCTATTTCTTTCTTTGGAAAAGGAGGCTTTAAAATACCATGAAAAACTAGAAACTGGAACTCGACAGGTAGTTAATTGATTTGAGATCCGGTTATTAAACATATTTTTTTAAGGCACTACTTTTCCTCATGCAGATCGGAAAGAAAGAAGAAGAAGCCTAGGCATCTGTGTTAAGTTGCTTAATTTTTATGATCTGTGAGAGAGGAAGGATCCAATGATGTCGCCTGAATGGACTTGATATCACGGTATTAAAGGCACTTTGGATATTAGTAGAGAGAATTCAATGGCAAAGGAACTTCATTGCAAACATTTTATATTGTATTCTTCTTTCACCCTTTGATTTCTGAGTATTTATATTGGCTAGAAATCATAAATCTTTGAGGAGCTCAATCTCTGCATAATGAAGCTAGTTGAATGATTATAAATCAATTTTATTGTAGATGAAACGAGCCTTGCCTTAATCAGGGAATGTATGAGAATAAGATAAACAATATGAAATAC
Source organism: Picea mariana (assembly GCA_032191745.1). NCBI lineage: Eukaryota > Viridiplantae > Streptophyta > Pinopsida > Pinales > Pinaceae > Picea > Picea mariana. The sequence goes on along the minus strand of JASDQU010104830.1, from coordinate 43,439 downwards.
AATAGGATTCATAAACTTGTTTCAAAATCCAGCCAAAACCACTTCCTATTCAAGTGGGGATGGCATAAGGATACCTAGCCTTGGCTAAACCAAAAGGAGAGATAATATTGCAAAATAAGGATAATATTAAAAATGTTGTTATAGAAAAATTTAAGTAGAAATTGTGGTATGATAAAGACTTAGAGGGGAAAAAGAAATTAATATATCATAAGAATTTCATGAAACCTAATCTAGAGTATAAAAAATATATCTTTGTCTTGACTAATGCAAATAAAAAAATAAACATTGCTACAATAAGAAAAAATTATCATGAACTCCATAGTGAAACTAGTCACTGGTCAATTCCCAAAACATCGTGAGATGAAAGAGTCTCTCACCTTTGTGACACTAAGAAGGTTCAATATGAAAAATTCTCTCTTTGTGACACTAAGAAGGTTCAAGATGAAAAAATCTCTCTTAGAATGTCCAACAAATTTAGAGATTAGATCCGAGTTTCAAAACATTTGTCACGCTACCAATCTTCCTAACTTTTTAACTCAACAAAGCTATGGTAACCTTGAAACACTCATTTAATGCTTTTTGAACACAAAAATAAAACTCTGAAATATTCCAATTAATTTGAGGATATTAATCATCATCATCATAAATTTATATTTTATTAAAGATTATTGATATTTGAAATTTTTTCTCAAAATTTTTATTTTTTATTATTAAAAAATTTATAATTCTTCTTAATTTAATTTTCCTTTATATTTAATAAATTATAAATTAAAATAAATCTACATTAATAAATAAACTCTTCAACTCCAATATAATCTACCTAATATTCAGTTTTAGGTATAATAAATTTTATAATATAGTTAAAAGTTGACAGTTTTAGTATTCATTTAAATTCAACAATATTTAAAAGTGAAGTCCTCGTGAAGGTGATTAATCACTAGTATAGTTCTCAATAAAATTCTATAACCAGGGCGTCGTCCTTAATATTTTGTTTCTTTTAAATACAAATAAAAACCAATTATTACACGGATAAATTAATTTTATTGTACTGATTTGTGTTTTCTATATTCACAATAAAAGAGAGTAGAAAATCTCTTGTGTAATATTTATGTTCTAAAAATGTACCAAACGGAAACCAATATTTTTACATTAATTTAAATTTTAATTAAAAGACATGATAATAATAAGAATACATGGATAATCAATAATCAATGTAAATTTATTCCAATTCAAAATTTATTAAAAGGGGTTGACATTACTTTGTAACATTTGATTTTTTATTATATTTAATAAATTATAAATTATAAAATAAGTTACATCTTCATTAATAAATAAAACTATTTAACTATGATAATCTAGTTAATACTCATTAAAATTTTATAAGATATAAAAGTTGAAAATTTTAATATTCATTTAAATTGAATACTATTATTTCAAAGTGAGGGTGTTATAGAATTAAAATTTAGAAAAAAAAATTATTAAATCATTTATTCAACTATAACATTCTATTTTACTTACCCTTCTCGATAATTTATCCCGACCTAAGTTATGTTTGTTCTATACTAATTACAATTCCATACTCAACAATCTTTTTTGAGGTTATCCTAAATCCTATTCCATACTACTTCATAACCTATATAGATATATACTAAGTTTCCATATTCTAAAGTTACTCCTCTTTCGACTTGAGGACAAGTTTGATGCTATACCTACATGTAGCATGATTAATTAATTGTCAAACCTTCATATGGTTAACATTGATATTCGACACAAGTTCCTTGTTATCATAGTGTTTGAGGTTTGTGTTATGTCATCCTTGCTAATCGTCCTCATATAAATTATGGCCTAAGGTATATCATATAAATTATCGCTTAAGGTATATCATTGTCAAGTCATACACAACATTAATATGAAATTTGATATGTATTATTATTAACTTGATCGGGTAGGGTGGCATTAATAGGAAGATATAAAATATGAAATTTGATATGTGTTATTATTAATTTAGTTAATCGTATTATGTAATAGGTAACATTTAATATGTATTGAATGTTTATTCATTTGGTTAGTTTTAATCACACTTTTGGTTAGTTTAGATTAATATTAATAAACATAAGTTATAAATTAATGAATTATTTTATTTAATTAATCTCCCAAAAAATTATATTTAATATAGTATGAAAACCTTTGATACTTCAATAAAAAAAGTGAAGGTTCAAACACCCTTGGCATAGCTCCATCCCTTCCTTTTGGCCGCCATGTGCCAGCGTTATAGAATATGAACAGTTGACCACTATTCCTGCCCGAACCCGATATAGTATCAAAGCATAAATGAAAAAAAAAATATTGATGTTTAATCATTCAAATGTACATTAATATAGAATACATAAAAGTGTAGAATATCAACGCCAATTGAAAAGAAACAAATATATTAATTATTTTCTTCTATTATATTAATTAAGGCATTTGAAATATTTTCCTTATTATACTAATTACAATATTTCTTTTCTGTATTATACTAACAATCTTATTTCAATTTTTGTTTTTATTAATTTTTTTTTCTATTATGTTAATGCTAATATTTCAAATTCAATTTTTTTATAATTGTTTTGGAGAGAAAAAATAATAAAGATTGCCCTAGTAAAGATTGTTAATATATCAAATTCAATTTTTTTATAATTGTTTTGGAGAGAAAAAATAATAAAGATTGCCATAGTAAAGACTGCTAATATTTCATATTCAATTTTTTTATAATTGTTTTGGAGAGAAAAAATAATAAAGATTGACATAGTAAAGAATTCTTTTTATATTTATTATTAAGATGGAAAGTATACTTTAATTCTGGACTTTAATTATCATCATTATCATTTAATTGTTATCATCCCCATAAAACCAAGATATTAAAAAAGATTAATTTATTTTCAAATTTATTAAATTTTAACAAATCAAAGTTAATGGATAAGTACAATATGTTTAATTATTATTAATTTTATTTTAGATCGTATAAAAAAAATTCTAATTAAATTAATTAAAAATTAAGATAATACAATAAAAAATAATATATATAGATTTTAGTTAAATATTAATTAAATATAAGAATTAATGTAAAATTGATTTAAATTTAAAAGATAAAAAATATATTCAATATTAAAGGTAATATTGTTTGATCGGAAAAATATTTAAATTCTTATAATGTATTTAATTTTTTAATTAAGAATTTAATTTATTAATATTAAATTTGAGATTTTTTTCAAAAATAATAATGACATCAATTTATTTTTAAAATGTTATATTTAAATTCAAATAATTTTTACTATTTTAAAAAACGAATTCCCCACAAAATTATTAAAATTATTCTTTGTTTAACTTAAAATATATTTGAGAAATATTGCTAAAACTTTATATTAAAATTCAAATAATTTTTTAAAAATGATTTTACTATTCTAAAAAAAATTCCTACTAAATTATTAAAATTATTCTTTGTTAAACTTAAAATATATTTGAGAAATATTACTAAAATTATTAAAATTATTTAAAGTAAAATGTATTTGAGAAATATTACTACCCCTCAAGATTCTTAAACAAATCTCACATAAAATTATTCTTTCTTTAAAGTAAAATGTATTTGAGAAATATTACTAGCCCAAGGTATTCTTCCACAAATCACACATAAAATTATTCCTTGTTTAACGTAAAATGTATTTGAGAAATATTGCTAGCCCAAGGGATTCTTGGAAAAATCACTTGCCTATGAGCAATTGGATAAAATATATAATCCATGCTCTTGTATTCATCCCTAAATGATTTCCGCTAAACATGAAAAAAATAATGAATTTTATTTTAATTAACCAAATACTCAAAGAGTTTGATGCGATGATGGAAGAAGCTCCATTTTTGGTAAGATAAAAATCATAATATTTTATTTTTGAAAAATAAAAAAATATATATTATGTAAATGTTCAAAAATATATTTATAAAAATGTAGAAAATATTATCTTAATAGTCGGAGATTAATCATAATAAGAAGTATAAAAGTATTTTGGTTTTCAAGAAATTTAATAAAAAAATAAAAGAAAGTGTGTGAAGAATTAATGGGAAAAAGAATTTCCATTGCTTTTCTTTATTTTAACTTCATTCCATTCCTTGTCTTTATTTTAATTTCATTTCATTCTTGTAGAGGAGGTTTTCATTCCATTCCTTGTCTTTATTTTAATTTCATTTCATCTCTGTAGAGGAGGTTCCATGGAAATTAACTATAAATTTGAATAGAGATTTGTAGTATATGAATTGTCTTCATTCATCGTTATGGGGCTTCATTTACAACTACCACCCTCAAACATAAACCATATTACTCTTGTATTCTTCTCTATTCTCCAAGAGAAGATTTGATTCCTCAATCTACACTTCAATAAATGCATTTTTATCATTCCCTAAAAGTGTTATTTCTAAAGTTTATGCATTTTGATCATCTTCATCATGTGAGAGTGGTTTCTCACGCCATTGTATGGCATCATCTTGGTTTTGTTACTTCTTCTTTTTTGGGTGAATTTGCACATGGGAACAAGAATCCTAAATATGTTCTATTTGTTGGCATATCTTACACCAACAAGTTATATTCTAATAATCTAGAACTTGAATCCATTTAAAATTTTCCCTTCATAGTATCATATTATCTAGTGGGCCCTCATTGGTGTCAATATCGACTATGTTCAGGCATATGTGAAAATTTCAACCTTAATCCATCCATGATTTGTTTTTATGTAGCTACCCAAGGTATTCCAAATATCTTCGATATTGGTAAATGCCAAAAATGTATTGGAAAATTTGGGAGACGAATCCACACTAAAATTTTGATGCATGGAGAGTGGTAGTGTGGAAGTCAAGGAACCATGGATGAACAAAAAATATCCTCCCTTCCATAGAATGAGGGACCCTCAATAAATTTATGATAATAAACCATATTTCAAAATAAAAGAATAAAGAAACCTTTGGAAGATAGATATACCTTATTGTACTTTATCTATGTTTAATAGATCAACTTGTACAAGTCTAAATGATTTAGGAGCATCATCAGCAAGGCACACGTCGAGAGACAACTCAACACCCTATCTCACCCTTTTAATTATTTGGAATCTTAACCATTGGCGTTTCCTGCAAATCTTTTCGAATCGATTGAAAACTAAAGAATATCAAACACTTGGGAGCTGAATGATCATGACCAATCTGGGAGTTTCACTCCTAGAATTTAATGTAACATAACTTAAGTAGTAGTTAGCTTCTTTCGAGAATAGAGGTATTGAGAGGGAACCCTAGGAACCTTCTTGTATATGTAGATGAATTGTATGCCCAAATGAGGCTGCTGGATATTAGGTTACTGGATACGATTGTAGTTATAGATTAGTAGGAAATAAGAGTAGGAGAAATAACTAAGAAGCTAACTACTACTAACTTAAGTAGTAGTTAGCTTCTTTCGAGAATAGAGGTATTGAGAGGGAACCCTAGGAACCTTCTTGTATATGTAGATGAATTGTATGCCCAAATGAGGCTGCTGGATATTAGGTTACTGGATACGATTGTAGTTATAGATTAGTAGGAAATAAGAGTAGGAGAAATAACTAAGAATTTATCATATTTCAGTCTCTATACATATTTGTAAACAAATATTCATCTTAATAGGAAGAAAGTAGTTTTCTTGCATAGGAAGAAAGTAGTACTTTCTATGCGTTTGCGTGTATATGATGAATGTTATTTGTGCCTGTTTATGTATGTTGTATATGTATGTGATAGGTTTTCATCTGTAGTAGGAAGATAAACTTCTTTGTCTTTGTTGAGGTTGTTATATTGTTATGAATTCTTTAGGTTGTGCAAGAAGTGAACAACATAATATTGGATGTTTTTTAGCCAGCTCAAGGAGTGTGCATATGAACTCTGTTGAGTCAGAAAAGAACATGCTAGGAGAGTGCACCTGTGTGATGAAAACTCAAGGGAAACCTCAAGGTTGTTGAATACCTTAGAGAAGAAACTATGCAGAGGAAGCACAGAGAGACATATTCATTGAGAAATCTATAGATCTCTACCAGGTGGGCATTGACTAGGTGCAAGTGTGCACAAAAAGACTTTGTTTCGAGATTGAGAAGAAAGAGTTTCAAGAAGAAGACACCCACAAATTTTTTGAATACTCTGTAAGATCTACAAGTGTGCATTGAGGAAAAATTAATGAGAAGGCACAAGAACCCCTTTGAGGAGTAAAGGGACTAAAACCTTATAACTTGAGTAAGCAAAACCTCAAGAGAGATAGCGCAAGGACTGTGCGAAGAAGTGAATTTACTTCAATTTCATAAGCTCAAGAGGAGTAGTGCAAGTTTGCAAGCAGAGCGCAAGTGCACGCTAGAGTCGAGGTCAGTTTTCATTTTCAAAGCTCAGGAGGAAAAGCAGAGTCAAGAACCTAGAAACCGGTTCCATAGGAGAAGGTTTAAAGGCTACAACCTGTGAACACTTAAAATTTTTCCCAAGCCTCGGAAAACAAAGAAGCTCAAGAGGCGGAGCGAAAAAAACCATCAGATCGACTGCAGGAAGAGATCTGGACCTTCAGATCAAGGTCCATGATGAAGGAGAAGGACAAAACCCATACATCAGATCTAGGCACGAAGGACCAATAAGCGTTGGATCCAGGTCAAGTGCACGGGCCTTAACCCTTTGTGTGCATAGGAGAGTGGACTTGTTGAAGTCCCGAAGTCCTGAAGTGATCAAGGACCATCCATCGTCAAGGTTGATAGGTAGCGCAAGATCCATAACTCCAGAGCAAGAACACTTCACAGGTTTTGTGGTCAAGGAGTAGGCTAAATCGTCGAATAGCCAAAGAGCCGAAGTAGATCCTGTTCGTTGGTCACCAAGGGGTACGTGTCAACAGATTTGAGACTTTGGGTGAAATCACTCCAGGAGGAATGAGTGTGTAGGAGTCTAAAACTCCTAAAGCCTGAAGAGACGAAGTGGATAGTGTCCATCAAATCAAGGGGGAGACATGCATCAAGAGATCATGTACTTCGGGTGGAAGTACTTCCAGATGAGGCAACTGTTGAGAGATTGAAACTACCAAAGCCTAAATTTTCCAAGCCCAAAGTGTCGAAGTCACTCATAGTCGTTGATCGTGAAGGAGGTACGTGTCAAAAGA
>JASDQU010104830.1:8486-19877 GCA_032191745.1 Picea mariana | reverse complement strand
GTGGAGGTATATTATATATCGGATAACTTTTTAAATTAAAAAGTTGACTTTTGATATGCACATATTTAGAGAGGTATGAATTTGGACTTTTTCTTTATTATGCACAAAATATAATTTATGAAGGAACTAAATTATATGTTGAGCCTAAAGGATCGCTTTTATGCATAAGGGGGTGGATACCTTATAAAATTATTAGAGGTGGATGTTTTAAAGGTAAATGGGGTTTTAAGATATATTTTTTTTAAGATATATTTTTTTTAAAATATATTTTTGGAGTTTAAACTTTTTTTTTGAGTTCAACCTTGAATTTTAATTTTAAGATTGGTTCTTTCACATATTGTAATAAAGAGTTTGGTTTTATAAGCTATAGTTTGGGTGGTTTTTTGTGATAATGGTGAAGACGAAGAGTTTTAAGTTTGAGATGGAGAAATTCAATGGAAATAATAACTTTGAGATATGGAAGCTCAAGATGCAATATTTTATTGTGCAACAAGGATTGCAAAAGGCTTTTGCAGGAAAGTCAAAGAAATCAACAAGCATGATAGATGTGGACTATGAAGATCTGGATGCAAGAGTTCTCAGTACCATTTGTTTGTTTTTCGGAGATGAAGTGTTGTTTAACATCACTGAAGAGGAGGTGCCAACACGTTTGTGGAACAGACTGAAGAGTCTGTATATGAAAAATTCCTCGACGAACAAAATTTTCTTGAAGAGGCAATAGTACAACTTGCGGATGAAAGAAGGTACGAAAATTGTTGATCACTTGAATGTTTTTAATACATTGATTTGTCAAGTATCTAGTATGGAAGTAAAGTATGAAGCTGAAGACAAGGAAGTTATGCTACTATGTTTGTTTCCCGAGTCTTGGGATCGTCTGGTCACATCTATGTGGTTCAACTCAATAGATGCCATTGATTATGACATTGTTGTGGGACCTTTGTTGTCTGAGGAGATGAGGAGAATATCCAGTAAGGAAACCTCAATACAGAAGAAATGGTGGTTAGAGGTCGATCTATAGAAGGAGGGAAAGATAAAAAAATTACAACCAGGTCTAAGTCAAAAGACAATAGGGGTAAGGGAAAATGTTGGCTCTGTTGCAAATCTGGGCATATCAAGATGGATAGTTGGAAAAGACAACAAGCATCCAAAGATGACTCCACAAAAGAAGCAAATTCAGCTACATGTATGGTTGATGAAGTGTTTTCAGTCTGTTGTGTCTCACCAACTATGTTCACATAGAAGGTGCAGGGAGCTAATGGTTGTGTCACTGTGAAATAAAAAAAAAACGTATTTACTTTGGAGTTGTAAAATTTTTTGATTTCATGTAAATGGAAATATGTCTGTAAGACCTGGATAGGAATGTGTACCCCTGGTTTATCAAGTTACCTATGAAAGGGGGCATGTATGTTGTGTTAAAATTGACTCAGTGAAAGAGTTAATGATTTAAAACTGATTTTTTAGGTCAAAGCAGGTGGTGTTTTCGGGTCCATGTTTTTTCGGTATCATGTGGTATTGTGTCCATGGATTGCATGTAATGAATCCTATAAAAGGCTTGGTGAACTCCATTGTAAATGGGCCTAGAGGTAAGCGGTGAAGGCTTACTTGGCCAGCTTGGTCAGAATTGATCAAGGTTGTTTGAATGCAAAGTTCAAGGTGTAGCAGTGTGTCCATGTTAGAAAGGTGGGTCTATAGAAAGGATGATGTGTTTGTAGGTAAATCAAGTGTTTGAGAATATATGATGAAGGTAAGTTGATATCCATGCAACTTGGAAAGTATTGCAAAGAAACTGGGATTGAATAGGCATGTTAAGTAATGCCAAGTTGTAGCAATAGTTGTGTATAGAAGCACTTGTGCTATTTGGTAACTCGGTCACCATCGATTGCAAAAGACAAGAAGATTTTAGCTAGAGGTATGAATAGTTCATCTGGTAATAACTCAAATGTGAAATTATTTGGTTGTGATGCTTATGTTTTTTATCAACAGTCTAAGTAGGAACCAGATCAAACATGTAGATCTTTGATATGGTGATGATGTTAATGGGTGCAGACTGTGGGATCCTACTACCAAAAGAATCATCATGAACAAAGATGCAATGTTTGGTGAATCTCCTTTTATAAAAATAGGCATAGTAAAAGATCAAAGGTCCAAAGCATGATTGGTAGCATAAGGGTATTTGGAAGGTATTGATTTCCATGAAAGTATCTCACCAATTGTTAAAATATTTTCTCTATTCATGTTATGTTAACACTAGTTGTGTTAGTACATTTAGATGTTAAAAGTGTTTTACATGGATTTTTTTTGTATAAGGGGTTTCATTTGGAACAACCAGAATGGTTGGTTCATAATCACAATAGAAGATTTGTTTGTAAACTCAAGAATCATTGTATGGCCTGAAGCATGCCAGGAAAATGGTACAATATGTTTGATTCCTTCATGGTGAGCCAAATTTTACAATAAGTGAGTATAACCATTATGTTTATGGTATATTCACTATTTTGGTGTTATATGTTATGCTTGTTGCAAGAACAAGCATGGTTGAGGTCAACAGGTTGGCTCAGTTGGTTAGGACGTTGTTATGAAGGATACAGGAGCAGGGTAAAATCATGAAGATGTGTAACACTTTTGTGACAATCGAGTCTCCAAAATTCCTAGCGACAAATTTTCGGCCGAAAAAATGTTGCTAGGAATTTTTTCGGTCGAAACCTTTTTTGACAAAAAATTGCATGTCAAATTTAACGACGCCCTCAAAATTCATTTACAATGTTTTTCGGATGAATTATTTTCCCATGGTAAGAATATTTTGGTCTAAAGACTTTTCAGACGAAATGTTTATTTTTAACGGATTCTGTTAAAAACTAGGTTTCGACCGAAAACCTGAAAATGAGGCTGTTTGTAGGAAATTGCAAATTCTCTTCATCTTACTTCATCTTTGGAGGCATCGGACTCCTACAAATGCTTAGAATTTAGTTTTAGAATTGACACCAACATTTTTAAAATTGAATCTACTTTCATTAGGTATAATTTGTTTTCATTTTCATCGTTTTTATCTAATTTTATTTAATTTTATAAAAACATCACTGCATAATATTTTTAGGTAAGATTATGATTCGGTTAAATGAAAACTCCATATTTCTAAAAATACATAGTGGAAAATTATTGAAAAATTATATTCATAATCCTTAAACTGTTCTCTTCAAAAGTGTATTTTTAGATTTTACTTTAAAGTAAAAATTAAGATAGATGCATGGTGGAGGAAAATATGTGTTTAAAATCTGTGACTTTTTCAGATTGGTCAACTTAAAAAAATTCTAGAAATTATAATATTCATCTGTTAGATTCAAAACTATAGTCATAAAAAAATAGAGTCTTTGTAGGTTGTTGCAATATATTTCATTTGTCAAAAACAAAAGTTTAATAATGGGTACATTGTTGTGGGAAAAAATAACTCATTATCTTTCCCTTTATTTTTACGGAACATATTGTCAAACAATTGCCAAATTGACATATCAAATATCAATAAAAAAAAAATAAAAAATAGTCAGTAGAAAGATAACAAAATTATTCATAAGTTTTGTTTTCATAGTAAAGTAAAATTCTAAATAAAAAAAATACTTTTGTTTACCGGAAGTTGAAGAACGTGTTAAAATTAAAAACAAATTGTCATAAAATAAGCAAAAATGTCACCTGTCTTCATGATTTTACCCAGCAACAAAATAAATCTTGGGCATGGAAATACACATAGATAGGAAGTATGGTAAGCTTGGTTATCACAACAGAATTATGTAGTAAAGATACTCAGGAAATTTGGTATGAATAATGTGAAACCGGTAAAATCCCTTTGGATTTTCGTTACAAGTTCTCTTCAAGTTTATGTCCTAATTGATCAAGAAGAAAATGGTTATATGTCTCAAGTATTATATGCTAGTAGGAAGTTTGATGATTGTGATGGGAAATGGTTATCATTTCACATGTAGTGGGTGTTGTCAGTGGACACATGGAAAAACCAGGTGAAGAGCATGGAAATGTGTGCTTCAAACACAAAAGTAGAAGTATCACCTATAGTGGTTGCAATAATTTAGTCTGTGGTTATTATTCATTTCTTGTGGTGAGTATCACCTACAGTTATTATGGAAAAGTAACATCTACAGTGGTTTGTAGTGATTTAGTCTATGGTTATAAGTCAATTTATCCATAACTCCCCATAATTTCAAATGGATCACTACTAAAAATATAAAATATGATTCAATGAACTTTTCTATCAAGGTTTTATCCTCAAACATATCATCTCTTATGCAATTTTTTTTATTTTTGATTGGATCAAGCAATGGTTAGCATTTTGATTCATTAGAGTAGACCATCATAATAAAATTCTAGATTTTTGCATCTATCTTATTGCCTTATCATATGGAATATGAGATAAAGTTATTCATTCAAACATTATAAGATGCATAAAATAAGGTTTTCCTACATTACATTTCTCAAGAGGAATCATATATAATACAAATTTTGATGGAATTATGTTTAAAAGTTAGTTCCAGTAGTTTGTAGCCTCTACTCAAAAATTTGTTGACAAACCTTTATCCTAAAGGAAACACCATGCCATTCTGACTAAGGATCAATTCATTTTTTTATCAACATTGTTCTACTGAGGTGTGAAGGTATATATGTATGCCAAGATATGCCATTCTATCAAAAGTATCTCTCAAATTCTCTGCTCACATTTTCTACTCCATTGTGTGATCTTAAACACTTTATATGTTGACCATATCTCTAAATTTGTCAAATACTTAATTATTATTCCTCAATAAATCAAAGCATATCTGGAAGAAACATGAATGAACCTCCAAACCTACTTACAAATTCTTAGTGATGCTTTATTCATACATAGCTCACTATGGGTAAGTTCCAACTGAGTATTTGTTCTGCATACCTTCCATGTTTCAAATGCAACATAGTGATTCTTTCTAACACCACACCCTTCATATGCACCATCTAATGTACCAACCCTAGGTATTCAATTAACCATGTTAAACTTGAAAATTAGTTTCATACTTTGAAAATTCAAATTTTGAAGCCATTCATGCCAAATTATTCATTAGTTGTTGGTGTCATCTATGTGTATTATAGTAAATAAGTAGAAATAGTAAATTATAAACAATATCATAAGAAATACTATAGAAGGTAAAGTAATAGAACCATGAATCTTTAACCTATAGAATATAAACCTATAGAGTACTTATATTAAATTTAGTAGACAACTCTAAATATACCTCTATCTATATTTAAGTATGGATGATACATTTTTTACAATTGAGACATTACTTCTTCATCTCTTGGAATTTTCACAACTTCAATAGTTATCCATCCTTACCATCTTTCCAATTATTAAAAATAAATATCTTCCTTCATTTTAGCAATTAAGTTCCTCATTTACACTTATGTTTCACTTATGCTATACAAATGTTTTCATTATATTTTGTCCTTAAGTTGAACTTATTCCCATATACCTTTTTTTTTTACTCAACTTTTATAGAGTTCCAAGCTACTATAATGCAACCCATGGTATGATTATGTCAAACTATCCCAACTCATTAGACATGTTGATGGTTTTCTTTGACTTGTTGGGGATAGGATTTAAAATAGTATGAAAACAATAAACATAACTGTATATATTTGAAGAGAAATAAACTTCAATAAAATAGGTGATGTCTAAAGACACCATTACATCACTTAAGAATAGTGCATTGTGATAAGAACATCAAAATTCATATTGAACACACACAACATATTCAGTATTGTCTTACAATGCACATTCCAAGCATTATAATTACCCATCGGGTCTACTATTTATAGCCTCAATATATAACCAACTTCATTGAAATCAAGAAGATATTGTCCACATACAAATGTCATGGGTTATAGTTGACTTCGTTAAATCTACACTATCCAATTGGCTCAACATGGGTGCTCTTCCCAACCATCCATTGTTCAACTCATATTTTATTAATTGGATGGCCAATCCACTAACCAACTATCTTTTATTGTTGGTTGACTGTCTGATCGATATGCTTGTCAACCGCTTGACCAACTAATGTAGATATCCATTTGATCACCCGATTGACTATTTCCATTTGATGAACCATTAGAAATTTAGGTTCCAACAACCCCCCATCAGAACATATCTATGGAGATTCAATAGATGGAATTAATTCAACAAGACACCCCCCTAGTAATTGCATCTTCATGAAGCCCAAGTATTGATCAGAGCTTGATAAACTTAGCTTTAGACAAAGGTTTTATAAATATATGAACAATTTGATCATTTGTTATACCATAAATGAGAGAGGCAAATTTTTCATGAACCAATTGTCTCAAATAGTGAGCATGGAGCTCAACATGTTTCATCTTACTATGTGCAACAAGATTTTCAGCAGCTTAAATTGCACTCTAGTTTTCACAATAGAGGGTATTCAAGGTCTATATAGAAAATCCATGTCCACCCCAAAGTTGGTAAATCCATACTTCCTATATACCTGCATGAATTATGCCACAATATTTTGCTTATTTAATCAAGATATAGATGACATTTTTCTTCTTCCATGACCAAACCAATGGTCTAGTACTAAAGTGAAACACATATCTATAAGTGGAATTTTGATCATCATTGTGACCCACCCAACACGAGTTGGTGAAGCCGGCCAATGAATCTGAACTTTGACAATATTTGATACTAATATGAGTGGTACATTCGAGATAGATAACACTCCTTTTGACTGCATTCCAGTGACTTTCTTTAGGATCCTTCATAAATACAGAAAAAAAGCTAACATCAAAGAAAATTCTAGGTCAACTGTTTGTGAGATAAATAAGACCGTCGACTAGTAATATAGAGAAAGTAGCATCAAGTTTGGGAGTTTAACAATTTTTACTTAGATTGACTCCATATTGAAAAGGAATAGCATAGTACTTACAATATTCCTTCTTAAAATGTGTCAAACGATCCATCACATATTTATATTTAGAAATGAAAAAACCATTACACAATGGTAATACTTGAAGACCCAAAAAATCATGCAGAATACTAAAATTTGTCATGTCAAAGGAGTTAGGAAGTTATTTCTTCAATACAAGAATGAGGTCAATGTTATTTCTACTTATGAAAATGTCATGAAAATATACAAAAGTAATCAAAGTAATCCCTTGAGTATGGAGTACATATAAATTGTGATCAGATTTACACTATTTGAAACCAAGTTGCAGAAAGAAACTATCAATATTAGCATACCAAGCTCAGGGAGCTTGCTACAAACTATAAAGGGACTTTTGAAGTCTACAAATGAAGGTCGAATCTATAAAAAAAATAAGAGGATTTTCCATGAAAATTTATTCATATATGATTCCATGAAGAAATGCACTCTTTACATCCAACTAGTAGATTTTTCATCCTAAACGAGCAGTGAGGGAAAGAACTAGTAGAAAAGACTTCATATTTGAAACAAGGTAAAATGATTCATCGTAGTCAATGCTTTATGGTTGAGAGAATATCTTTGCAATCAAATAATATTTATGACGCTTAATGATACCTGGAGAGGTAAATTTGTTCTTATAGAACCATTGACACTTCACAATGTTCTTCTCTTGAGGTTGGGGAATCAAATCCCAAGTTTGATTCTTCAACAGAGAATCAATTTCCATATCCATAGCTTTCTCACATTCATGTTATCCTCTTTCATTGGAGTAGGTAAAAGTACCATATGATTCAATCACACTAGTCATAAAAGAAACACATGCATGTTTCTTTTGAATACAAGGTTGTTGGCCTGAAGAAACATAGCCAGCATCAGGACGAATAGCTTCAATTGTATTAGAATCCCATCTAGGTAGAAAATAAAGGGGTGAAATGTTTTTCACTGCAAAAGGTCGATCAAAATTCAAAACAATTTTAGTCTAAGGAGAGGATAGACCAGTCAAAACAAAAATCAACTAATGAATCAACATAGAGGTATATGGCCTAGTCAAAGCATGAACAAACTTCGATTGTACATTCAATGAACTAAAAAATGGAATAGGAGAACCAGATTCATATACAACATCAAGGTGATGACCCTGTAAAAATCCGTAGGAGTCATTCAACATCTTGATGCCAGAAGTATTCTCATCAAAAATACATTTATTTTGATAATGATGTATCGTTTTGTTGTTTGTA
Organism: Picea mariana; assembly: GCA_032191745.1. Lineage (NCBI taxonomy): Eukaryota > Viridiplantae > Streptophyta > Pinopsida > Pinales > Pinaceae > Picea > Picea mariana. The sequence goes on along the minus strand of JASDQU010104830.1, from coordinate 11,671 downwards.
ATTATGGAAATAAATTGTGTAAGGAGTTTTGAAAGTGTCCAACATTTTGAGTGGACACTCCACCCATCATCAGGGACTTTTGAAGCAATAGTATCATTTAACATGGTCAAACAATCAATAGGATTTATAGTCTTCAAAGAAGACCATATTGATGTAAGCATGATCCTTTTCATCGAATTTATTTTTGAAATCATCGGAAATATGAGCCCAGGAAACAAAACCAAACACATGGAGGTGATTGACTGAGGGATTTCTTCCACACCATCATTCAGCTAAAGTCACAAAAGGAAAAAATTGAGTTAATATTTGATTCAATAGATAGTTTTCAAAATATACTACTTCATCGCAGAAGTGAGGAGGAAAGTCTTTGGTTTGCAAAAGACATCTATCCATTTTGATTAAAGTCAGATTATTGCATTATGTAATTCCATTCTGCCGAGGAGTATAAGGAACTAACCACTTCTATTGAATACCAAATAGAAATAAGTATTATTCAAAAGTTCAATTTGCATATTCACCATCATTTTATTATCTCATACACTTAATGGGTCAACTACATTGATTTTCAAAAAAGGCATTGAATTATTTGAACTTTTCAAAGGCAAGATTTTTAAGTTTCAGGAAACAAACCCAAGTGAAACAAGAGAGATCATCAATAAAAGTCAAAATATACCTTGCACCTTCTATGTAAGGTATATTTATGCAACACATATCACTATTAACCATCTTGAAGAGGTTTTGTGCTCACCACACTTTTCCAAAGTCAAAGGGTGTCTGATGATGCTTTCCCAACGCACCTCATTTATAGAGTCCATGAAGGGAATAACTTTAGGTAAAATACAAACCATGTTCTATGTTTTCATTAACTAAAAACTCTAAAAATTTAGATGTCTCACTTGCTGAGTCCAAATTTTACTTTGCTCATCAATGTGACCAATAAGACAAGTCGGTTCAAATTCGGGTCGATTCATGTCACAAAAGTTATACAAACTATCCTTTGGGTCAAGAACCCATATGGAAACAAGAAAACAACCTTTATTCAAATCTTGGACAAAGAATCAATCTAGACAAAACTCTATAACCTTACCTTTCTGAGTTAATTGAGAAACTACCAACAAGTTGGCAATGAAATTCAACACATGATAGATGTCAACAATCTTCCCATGTCAATAGGGAATATCACCATGACCAACAATGTCGAGAGGAAAGTAATAAACAATGACATATTTCACTCCACATCTTTATCTAAGAATTTGAACAAGGATACATCTTTAGACGTATGATTACTACATCTAGAATCAATACCCTTTCATTCTGTGTGGAATGAGAAATAAATTCTTGAGAAGCTCCAACTTGGAATGTAAAATTATCAATGGGTTGGAAAAAAACTGACACATATACTTCAATTCGTTTTACCTTCTCATATAAGTAATATTTATTATTGTATTATAATTTCTCCATATTTCCAGTCTTTCCATAGTACTATCATTTCTTCTTCTTTTGATTATTCTTACTAGATGTTGATTCGTTGGTCTTTCCTTTACTTTTATAGTCAAGGCATTCCAGTATTTGTATATGGGTATCAAACCATCCTCTTTTATTGTGATTCACCTTGTCCTTTCCCTTGAGAAAGTGATATTTATGTTTTCCACCAATCTTAACTTCATCTAGCAATATGCGTTGATCAATAATCAATAAGTTGCGGAAAATATCAAAGAGATAATCCTTACCATCTTCCTTGTGCTCCTACTAATTAGTGTTGAAAGTCACAATGAACATGTCAAATGGTGTTCTTGGATTCATCACGACCATACCAATGAGTTGTTTATATTTCTTCGGATAACCATTTCAACATTCACCCAATTTCAACTACAGTTCCTTCACATACACCAAATAGTCCTCAATTTTTTTGAAAGAATGAGGATAGAGAGAGATCAACTCTTTCTCCAATTGCATGATGTGGGTTTCATTTAATTTGTCGAATAGGGACTTCAAATTCTTCCATACATGATCATGGAAATTGATTCCACTGGTGTGAAATAAAATATCCAACGAGATATTGGTCATGATCAGCTCCAAATCTTTGTCCTTCTTTTCATCAAGAACAAACTTCATTTGATTATCTATTGAATTTGAAATCATAGTCTTTGTATATTTCCATGATCCTTTACTCTTTAGTAGTGTTTCCATGTATGGAGTCAAAAAAACATAATTGGATCCATTCAAAGAAACAAGATAGATCTTCGAAGTCGTCTTTAATATATAACAAAACTGATTTGTTTCCAAATGTCACATTCATCCAATCACTGACCTAGATTCAATCACACAACATATCTGACTCAACAATATTTGTAGAAAATAATCAAGGTCTAAACCATCAACTATTATGTCATGTTGGTAATTTTGTGTATCATGATATGAAATGAATAAACAAAATTGTAGATAATCAAAGAGGAATAACCTTTAGGAAAACATGTGGTGTCTAAAGATGTCCTTACAACACTTAAGAGCGATGCATTATGATCAGAAAATCACAATGCATTTTGAACACAAACATCATGTGAATTATTGGAATACAACACATATGCTAAGCATGATAATGGCCGATCAAGTCTGTTATTTATAGCCTCAATATCTAACCAACTTCCTTGGAATCAAGAAGATATTTTCCACATAGAACTGTCATGGGTTAGAGTTGACTCGATCATATCCGTGTTGTCTGGTTGGATCGATAATGGTGCTCGACCTAAAAATCCATGTGTCCAACTTGCATTCGATTTCTTAGATTTCAGATCGACTAATCAACTTTCTTAGACTGTTGGTCGAATGTCCAACCAATACGCTTGTCAACTAGTTGACCAACTGATGTAGATATCTGGTCGCTCAACCAACCGAATATTTCCATATGTTGGTTGTCTTTCGACTACCAGGTTCTTCGAGAAGTGTGATGAACCATCATAACTTGAGGTTCCAACAATTATAAAAATAAATAATTGTACCAATATATGATAGACTTTCCGACCCATACACTATGTCTTGTAAACTTCATTCCTAGTTTATTATATAAATGAATGGATTTTCTTAGTTGTAGAATAAAAGGAATTTCCAAGCTTGAGATGGAGGGAGGAAAAGAGGAAGGAGGGGAAGTGGAAAATTGATCATTGACATAGGTATTATAGGATTGT
>JASDQU010104829.1:153632-167043 GCA_032191745.1 Picea mariana | reverse complement strand
ATTACACTACAAATAATATAAACACTACAAATTACAAATGTAAATTACATTTAAACCATACATTTTAAAACTTATTACTAAATATATATTCTACACTATAGAAATTTACCTGCTGTTCGGCGCGTCCATGCTCGCAAGCACAATGATGACCCCTGCGCTCATGACCTCACGACGACCCCTACGCTCACGACCTCCCGGTGACCTCACAAGCGCAACCACCTCACAGACGACCTCACGACCTCACATCCTCTACTCTCAAGAAACGACAACAAATTTTGTAAAATGTTTCAACATCGATGTGTGGTTGATATATAAACAATCTTTTGGCCAAACTATCTTTTGGCCAAAAAATAGTTCGGCTGAACAATTGCTCGGCCGAAAGAGGATTTCCAAAAAGAAAATATTCGGACGACTAAATTTGTACACGCAAATCGAGGGTGTGGTTATTGCACCGTTTGATTTGACGTTTCTTTTTTCCGCCGAAAAATAGTTCGACCGAAAACAATATCTTTCAGCCGAAAAATAGTTCGGCTGAAAACAATATCTTTCGGCCGAAAAATATTATGAGTTCGGCCGAAAAAATGTTTTTTGGAATTTTGGAGACCTGATTGTCACGAAAGTGTAACCCACCTCCGTGATTTCATCCTAATGTATTTCTACAATGGGATTTTAGAAGCGTTTATGTCAACCATATGTGAGATATAAATGATGGATAATATATACTATATACTTGTAGATTATTCAAAGTGACCATGTATATGGCTCAAGGCTAGAAGAAATAGGTGATATGATGAGGTTCAAGGGCCCTTTAGTTTCCTTTAGTCAATGGGTGATGTTTATGAAAAAATAATTCCATGATAGGTAACTCAGGAAAATTTAATCCTCATAGTAAAAGAAAGTGATCAATGAACCTCTTGAATCATGAAACACGAACCAATATGATCTAGGTGGTAATTCTTGGTAATCTCATAATTGGTTTTGATACTTATTTCATAATAAAAGAAAGTAATAAATGAACATGTTGAATCATGAAATGAGCACCAATATGATCTAAGTGTTCATTCAAGGTCATCTCTGAACTCATCTTGATGCATGTATTTTTTGGATATTGATCTTTTGTTGCATTTCTAGGTATTTACAATGTGTTTTTTGTGATTTTGATGTCTAGAAAAGAGCATAAGGACTTAAAGTGGTAAATGAACTTGTTGAATCATGAAACAAGCACCAATATGATTTAGGTGCTCATTTGAGGTCATCTCAGAAGTGGTGTTTGATACATATATTTTTTGGATATTGATCTTTTGGTGCATTTCTAGGGCTTTCCAATGTGTTTCACAGCATGAGGAATTACCAAAAAATAATCCTTCCAAAAATCTAAAGGAAACCAAAATTGGAGTAGTGAGTGAAATGTTATGGTTTTGCAAGGATTCCTTTTTAATGCATCTAACCTGGCCTTAAGTTTATGTTAGGGATTGGGTTCTTTCATGTTAGGGATATTTCCTCTTGGGTTATTTTTTTCATTATTATAAAATGTAGTTTTAGTGTTTGATTATGGACTTTTTGTGAAAGAGGGTAGAAAACAAAACTCTTCTTAGAGATAGCTACGACCATTCTAACCATTATATGTATACAGTGTTTCAACATCCTTTGGGTAATAGAATTTTGTTTTCAATGTATATCTTTGTTACTTTCTATGTTAATGTTATCTTGCATTTCATTCTCAACACTATCTAGATTAATTGTATGAGAGCAATTTTCTCTCTATTGTTTTTCCATGCATGTCCCCCATAAGGTCAAGGTTATAGAAGTCAAGCCTCAAGCTAACTAAGCCTAGTGAAGATATTCATTTAAAAGAAAGAAAACCATTATTTAACTTCTTGGACTATCTTCACCTTCGCATAATGGTAGGTTGCTTGACTATATGAAATTATCCTTATAATATAATCTTATGGTATAATTTCCTATTATAATTACTCATACAGGATTGAGGATGACTTAGAGATTTCAATTATTGTAACTACTTTATTAGATTTCAATTATTCTAACTACTTTATTTGCATATTTTCTCTTCTTTGGGTACAGGTGAGCAAAGGATATATTGGAAGGAAAGACTAGGATGAGGACCTTTTAGTGAGATCTACTCCAAACTTCATTTTTCATAGTAAGTGTTTTATAACTACTCTGTACTTGCTAGATTGTCTATCATAACTATTTTTTTTTTTGAATTAGTTATCTTGATTAACCAAGTATATTACGGGATTTTCACCCCTATGACCAAGGTTAAGGTCACAACATAAAGGGAAACAAAAGATAATTGATTCAAAAAAAAATTAGTTATGACATATAATCTAGATACCACCAAGGGATTATATGCCACTTACCTAGACAATTAAAGTTTGGAGTAGATATGATTGAAATGTCTTCACCCTAGTCCCTCATTCCATTATATCCTGTCTACACACAAAGAAGAGGCAATTTGAAAATAAGGTAGTTACAATAACTAAAATATGACTACCTAAACCAACTTGGAATAGTAGGCTAGTTTCCTACCAAACATATGCACATAACCATAATGAAATACATTAATAAAAGATGATTGTGTGGGAAATAAGATAGTTCTCTTGTTATCAGAATGAATAGTAGATAAAAAAGGACAAATCCAGTTGATCCTTGTCACAACACTTCCTAGAACCACTATCTGGACTCCTCATTTTGTGCCACTCGAGGTTGATTAACATTTGCAATCCTAACTCAAAGAAAATGAGGGGAAGATAAGGAGTCTCTTTCATCCAATAGGATAGTATAAGAAAGGGGTGATAGAAACAAGTGTTTCAAGAAAATGGGAAAGGATTTAAAATCATGGTAAATGGTTGCTTGCAGACTATAACATAAATTTGATAACATATGGGTGATCCCTCTCTCCTCCATCTTATGGATATATTTATACCATGAATATTTGTTTGGAGTACTTATGCAAGAGGAGTAGAAGGTCAACAACTTGGAAAACCTGTAAATTTTGAGTAAATATGCACATTTGTGCACATTTATATTTTTCTTTTTCATTTTGGATACATAATCAAGTTTTTGAAGGGAAACTATTATATATGAAGTTTCTTACATATGTTTTCAAATCAAGAGTAACGGATTGATTGCCAAAATATGTGCTTGAAGGAGTTTCAAGAAGAATTTTGGTTGGAAACTATAAGTGGATTTTGGATCAAGGAAAATGAATGCACCTTAAACATATGGGGTGAAAAAAGGTGTTATAACAATTTTTGTTAGAAAAAAAGGATCACAGAGCAATAAAATAAAACAAATGTGGAAATAAAACACAAAATATACACAATACAATAGAGACACAGATATATGTGGTTCACCCAATGTGGGTTACGTCCACCAGAGAAATTGCCAGGTCCTTCATTTATTATTATCCAACAAATGAAGGGATACAACCTACAACAAACCCGTTGTATCTTCCTCTTCTTTCTCTCACAGTCTCCTCTCTCATAATACATTATTCGTTATGATGCATAGCCACAATACATTTCCCTCATAAAAGAGGGTTGCCTTCTAGGGGAAAAGAACCTAACATAACTTCTACCGTTATATCTGCGATCTTATAATGAATGGTCCAGATTCACAATGAAATTACAATATACATTTACAGGACAATTTTTCCTTCAGGGGCTTCACCCCTGAACCCCCAAAGGGGGATTTCTTTCCCCTGGATCCCCCCTTGCACTCCCCCATGTGGATGCGTGTACATTCTTCTTGGGTGTAAAAAATTCATGGGGTATAAACACGACTGAAAACAAAGACCTCTGAATCAGGAAGATAATCAGGCTCCACAACCAACAATCTCCCACTTGGACATTGATCTCAACAATGCCATTGTTGTTGTATCTGCTGGACTATGAACCTTCTTGGACCTGGCAAATTTCTCATCTTCACCTTCATGCTTGAAGACCAATTGAAACTGAGTAATAAATCAGTTTCTCCCTGGTTATACCCTTTGTTAACATGTTTGCAGGATTCTGGATATTGTGTATCTTTTCCAACTTGAAATGTCCATCTTCCAAGATAGATCGTATGAAATGGTACCTAAGTTGTATATTCTTATTATTCAAATGGAAGGATGATTTCTTTGCAAGATGAATGGCACTCTCACTATCACAGTACAACCTTCTATTTTCTTGCCTCTTTCCCAATTGCTCCATAAACCTCTGTAACCAAATCATTTCTTTACCAGCCTCTATAGTAGCAACATACTATGCTTTTGTTGTTGAAAGTGAAAAAACCTTTTGTAGTTTCAAAATCCAAATTATTGTTGTTCCACCTATAGTAAAAACATACCATGTGGTGCTCCTCCTGCTATGTTTATCATCTTCCATATCTGAATCAACATATCCCTGTAGAAAAGTGTTTGAAACTCCAAAACATAATGCATGAGTATAAGTACCTGCCTCCCTATGTTCTTTATCTGGAGTTTTCCTATATCTGCTCACAACTCCCACTGCATGTGCAATATATGGTCTTGTGCAAACCATTGCATACATCAAGCTTCCAACTGCTGATGAATAAGGGACCTTGGACATGTATTTTATATCCTCCTGTGTCTTGGGACACATTTCCTTATTTAATTTGAAATGGTTTGCCAAAGGTGTACTAACGGGGTTTTCACTCTGCATTATAAACCTCTCCAACACCTTATCTATGTACTCACCCTGAGACAATGCTAATTTGCGATTTTTCCTGTCTCTTGTTATTCTCATACCAAGGATTTTCTTTGCAGCACCCAAATCCTTCATCACAAATGAATTAGATAATTTCTTCTTGAGCACATTTATATCTTTCACATCAGACCCTGAAACAAGCATGTCATCTACATACAATAGTAAGATAATATAGCTTCCATTTTCTAGCTTTTTAAAATAAACACAATGATCAGAATAACATCTACTATAACCCTGTTCTGTCATAAACCTATCAAACTTCAAATACCACTGCCTTGGAGCTTGCTTTAGGCCATACAATCTATTCTCCAACCTGAATACCAAATTCTCCTTCCCTTTGACCTCATACCCCTGTGGCTGCTTCATATAAATATCTTCCTCCAAATCCCCATGGAGAAAAGTTGTTTTTACATATTACTATTCAAGATGCAAATCTTCTACTTCCACAAGAATTAAAATGGTCCTAATTGAAGTCATTTAAAAAACAGGAGAAAATATTTCATCAAAATCTATACCTTTCTTTTGTGCAAACCCCTTTACAACAATTCTAGCCTTGTGCCTCTTTTTTCCTCCATCTTCTTCCTTCAACTTGTAAACCCATTTATTATGCAATGCTCTTTTTCTTGCAGGCAATTGAACCAAGTACCAAGTATGGTTGTTTACCAAGGAATTCATTTCCTCTTTCATTCCTTTCTCCCACTTCTTTTTTGTTTCTACCTACATTGCCCCTTCATAACATTCTGGTTCACTAGAATCAGTTAACAATAAATAATACAATGAAGGAGAGTATCATTCAGGGGGTCTACTTAACATACTAGATATTATAACAACACTTGCAGGAGTTTGAGGCACCTATTACTCATGTTGTTGTACATTTTCATTTTCTAGTTCCTTTGGAATTTATTTTTCAGTGATCTCATCAAGCACTTTGTATTATGGTTTTTCTTTTTCCTGTTTCTTTCCCTGCAACTGATCTTTGTACATGACCTTTTCATTGAATATGACATCTATACTCCTAATGATTTTGTTATTTTCATAATCCCTTAAGCGATAACCAAAATCATTAACACCATATCCAATAAAGGTACACTTCTTGGATTTTGCCTCAATCTTTGTTCTAATTTATTTATCAATATGGACAAATGTTTCACAATCGAAAGTCTTCAAAAAAGAATAATTTACCTTTTTACCTGTCCATGCCTCCTCTGGAATTCTACCATCCAAAGAGCTTGAAGGTCCTCTGTTTATTAAGTAAATAATAGTATCTACAACATCTGCCCAAAGCTGTAAGAGCAAACCAACATGCAATCTCATACTCCTTGCACGCTCCATGATTGTCCAGTTCATCCTTTCTGACACACCATTTTCTTGTGGTGTTCTTGGAACTGTCTTATTTCTACAAATCCCATGGTATGAACAATAACAATCAAACTCCTTCCTGCAATATTCACCTCCATCATCTGATATGAGACACATCAACATTTTTCCCATCTCATTCTCAACCAAATATTTCCATTTCTTAAAAGTATCAAAAACATCAGATTTTTGTCGAATGCAATAAACCCAAATTTTTCTAGTTGCATCATCAATAAAAGTAAAATAATAAAGAGAGCCACCGAGATATGATACCTGAGTTAGTCCCCATACATATGTATGCACAAGCTCTAACCTTTCACTCTTCTTTTCTTTTCCGACTCTCAGAAATCTGACTCTCTTCTGTTTTCCATATACACAATGCTCACAGAAGTCCAAATCAATTTGTTTAAGATCTGGCAACAAATTTATTTTGTGAAGTATCTGCATCCCCTTCTCACCCATGTGTCCAAGCCTATGATGCCACAATGTTCTATCCACTCCTGTAGAAGCTAAAGAGATAGAAGAGTCAGTATTACCAGTACATAAATACAATGTACCTACCTTCTCTCCTTTTGCTATCACTGACAATCCTTTGGTGACCTTCCACACGTTATCTGTAAATATGGATATACAACCTTCACTTGCCAACTGTCCTGTTGAAATTATATTTTTCCTTAGATCTGGCACATGTCTTACCTCTTTCAACAACCATTGGTTTCCATTTCTTTTCTTTATTTTTACCTTTCCCATTCCAAAAAAAATTTCATGGTGCATCATCACCTAAATGAACCTATCTAAAATCACCTTGAACATAATCTAGAAAATGTTTTCTATGGGGTGTGGCATGAAATGAAGCCTATGAATCTACCACCCGAGACTTAGAAATATTATCTATAGAAAGAATCAAAGCATCTTGTAACACATCACCTGTTACATTTTCTTCCTGATTTTTCTCCTACTGTCCATCTCTTTGTTTCTTTGGAGCTCTGCAGTCTTTCTTCAGATGTCCTTTGTTTCCACAATTATAACACTCTATATTTCCCAGTATGGATTTGGATCTTCCCTTCGTATAATTTCCATGGTTCCCTGATCCCTTTCCTCTATCATTTTTTCTTCCCCTGTTCTCCATGTTCAATGCATTACCTGATGTCTCACCTGTTCTTTTTTGTCGCATTTCCTCACTAAGGATAACACCAACAAAATCATCAAATTTTAAAGTATTTGAACTAGAGAAATAGTTACTTACATTCATGACCAAGCTGTTCCATCGTTCTGGTAATGAGCGCAAGATTAGAAGAGCCCTGACCTCATCATCAAAGTCCAATTTTACAGAACTTAGTTGATTAGTAACTATATTAAATTCATTTAAATGATCTGCAATAGACCCACCTTATGACATCTTCATATTAAATAATCTCTTCATTAGAAATAACTTATTGGATGCCAAGGGTTTTTCATACAATTTAGCGAATGTGTCCATCAAATCCTTCAGTGTCTTTTATTTCAAAATATTGAAAGCCATCGACGTTGCCAGGCTTAGCTATATCATTCCTAGAGCCTTTCTGTCAAGAATATCCCATTCAGCATCCTTCATAGCCATCATATTCTTTGTTATTATTTCTAATGGTAGGAATAGATCCTTATGATATAAATAATATTCCATCTTCATCTTCCATAGCTGGTATTTTTGGCCGTTAAATTTCTCAACCCTAAACTTTCCATATTCTGCCATTTCTCCCACTTGAACCAGGAACCCTCTTTTCCTACAAGTTACCTTTCACTCTGATACCAGTTGTTAGAAAAACAGGATCACAGAGCAATAAAATAAAACAAATGCGGAAATAAAACAAAGAAGATACACAATACAATAGAGACACAGGTATACATGGTTCACCCAGTGTGGGCTACGTCCACCAGAGAAATTTCCAGGTCCTTCCTTTATTATTATCCAACAAATGAAGGGATACAACCTACAACAAACCCGTTGTAACTTCCTCTTCTTTCTTTCATGGTCTCCTCTTTCAGAATGTAATATCCATTATGATGCATAGCCGCCATACATTTACCTCATAAAAGAGGGTTGTATTCTAGGGAAAAAAATTGTAACATAACTTCTACCATTAGATCTGTGACCTTATAATGAACGGTCCAGATTTACAGTGAAATTACAATATGCATTTACAAGGAAATTTTTCCTTCAGAGGCGTGCTTGCCCCCGGACCCCCCTTGCATGTATGAGTGTACATTCTTCTGGGGTGTAAATTATTCATGGCATATAAACACGACTGAAAACAAAGACCTCTGAATCAGGAAGATAATCAAGCTCCGCAACCAACAATTTTCACCATCATGTTTATTGTCACTAGTACTTTCCCATTAGGTATTCAGTTTTATGTGTGAAGATATTTTCTAGGAGGTCCTCTTTGTCTCTTAGATGCACATGATAGGGAGATTAACCCTATCCATTTAAGTATATACTTATTCAAACCGACATGTTTTCACTCCCTCTAAGATCATTTTATTTACCAACATCACTCCCATTGAGTGTTCCTTTAGGGTTTTCTTTTCCCAATTATGCATGCAACTTTTCCCAATTCCACAAGAATTCAATTGTTGTTTATTGGTAACACTTCACCCCCATGGATTTCCTTGGTTTTATATCCCCTTCACATTAGTGGTACCCATGTTTTTTTTCCATAAGAAGAGAGTCCAGATAGTATACATCTCAAATAATGAACCAAATACTTCTTTGTCATCATAATGCTAACCCTTTCCATCATACTATTGGCAGTTCATATTTTCATAGTTGGATATGATGAATGTTTTACTGCATTGGAATTGGACTATCATATCCCCTAATATAAATAGACCACATGCATTCCATGTCATCATTCACCTACCCCCAAGGAGACCCTACCAACGGCCCCCACACCTTGTTCAATATTGCTTATATCACCACATATGGCTGAGCTATTTGATCACATGACTAGGGAACCCATCTCCTTGCTGATAAATTTACCAATTTTGTTTGACATCTTTTCATTATTTGGTAATTGAAAAAATAACATTATTTATAAGAGAAGCGACAATACTTATAACATTGCAACTAATGGAATTTCTTTCAAACATTATAACAATCTTGCTAAACTTTGGTCGAAGCATCTGTATTGAGTCTCATGTGACTACAATGATTCCAATTTCTTACAACACCTCATGTATCCCATTACCCATAAATATGATCCCAATAGTTTCCATAGTAATCTACCTATCCATATGCATTCACTATTACTCAGTCCCATCTTGATACACCTCAATTAATCTAATTGTACCCCTGATGATAGATCACCTTTTTTCTAGTTGGTACTTCTATTACCAACACTATCGTCTGTCAATTATGATCCACCCAAGGGAATTTTTGTGTCATCCTCATTGACCACCTCATCCAAATTTATCAAAATCAAACCCCATTACAACATTGGTACTTAGTTTATCATAGTCAATTTCAAGGGACCCCTCATCATTGTTTTTAGATGTGGCTTCATTCCTGTCAACATCATCTCATATTTTTCCAATAATGTTGTAGTATATTAGTTCTCATTTATATCGATAATGATTAAACCTAGATAGAAAAGAGATATTCACCATTGCTCTCTTATTTCGTTGATCCCTCTGTTATCATCGAAAAATATCTCACATCGATATAGACAATGGTTGAAGAAAAATTCATCACACACACAAAAATTGTCATACTTCCAACATTTATAGAACCTATTTCAACAATATGCCAAAACTATACAAAAAAGACCCATGAATTTTTGTGCACTTCCACCAAAGGCAGTGCATGCACATCTATGTAGATCAACAAAGCGTTGACTATGAAGAATGCGCAGCCTACATGAATTTCCCTAAAGAAACCTATGTTKATTCATAAATGACACATTTATGAAATTGGTTGGTCTTCAACCACTTTCAGGATGAAGTATACCAAGACAAGACCTTAAGATCGACCCAAAATCTCACCTTCAAGTTACTAAAAGGATGGGAAGTACCTCCAAARGTCTCACATTCACAGTTGTAACATGTTACATAATATCTTTATATGGTCMTATAAATACATGGTCACGGAATGCTAAAAAGGGAAAAAAAWTATTGTATTGTTATTCTCCCCATTTTATCTTAGAGAAGCCATATATTCTCTTGAGAGATATTTGAGCAATCATAGAATTTGGTAAGCTTCACACCTCTTGAGAAACTTGACCAAAAAGTTATTCACCAGTGTTAGTCGTAGATAGGAGAGTAAATATCTACTTTTGGGGGACTCAAGGGCCCTCCCAAGCAGGAATAGGGGATTCATAAGTCCCACTTTTCTGCTTTGGTGTTCTCAATTTAAGAATCACTTTCCATTTGGGTAGTTATTTCTTGGGTCAATTTCATGCATCCATTTTAGTTTTTACATGCTTATCTTACTTCCATTTCTTGGTTTTTTTTTTGTTATTTACTTTCTTGTTGATTCACTAATCAACTAATCATTTCTTGTGTTGTCTTATTGGTCTAACAAGGAAACTAAAGGGCCTATTTTTTCTCACCCAAGTGACCAAAAGTGGCCAACAATTTGTTGAGCATACTGRGGATAGAGATCAAATTCCTCCCTAATTAGACCATTAKATATTTCATTCTCACTTTTCTTTGTTTGATGGCCCCAAAACATACCTATCCCAATCCTGAAACACAACAATTTAGTCTCTAGTTGAGAGAGCCCAGTTCAAATATTTGTCCCACCATTTCTTTGTATTTTTACAGATTCGGAGTAAATAGTCGTGCAAGCCCTGTAGGACTGTGCATCTCACCTTATCTCTGTTCACACAGACTTGACACTCTGCACAACTATCAATAGTAAAATACGTGCAAAAGAACTTTTTCCATCGACTGTAAGGGATTTTGAAGCTGATTTCACCAAGTAGTTATAGGTTTATTTTATGCACTTTGTAAAATCCACATAAAGTAGGGTTTGAGTTCTTTCTTGCATAGGTACTTAGCCACACATAGACACCTAGAGGGGTAAAAGGAACCATATCATATTTCCCTTTCTTTTTTGTCATATGGATGGCTTAGTATAGCATTTGAATTTCAAAATTAAATCTTTTCTTTTACAACGATCAAAATCAGGACTAGGTGACTATTTTGACATCTTTGAGTATGCTCTCCCCATTGCAGTTTTGAGTGATCTGGGGAATCAGAAAGAGGTTTCCTTAAGAAATCTCCATCTCCCTTCAAAATAAATAATTTTTGGAGAGGCTAATACCTCTTAGTTTGCTTCTTCTTGCACTAAATCAATGATCTTAGGAGAGGCCAATACCTCTTAGTTTATTTTTGTGAAACAAAATTTTAAATGTTTGCAAGGGTGCATACATTCCCACATGTGCCCAATCTTAGGATAGTTTCAATTTTTGTAGAGAAACCAACCTAGGAAGTTTAAAGGATTTGAAAGGGACCATACATGCCCACATGTCTACAGTCTAGGGATATTTTCAAAATTTTCTTAGATTAGATAACATTCTATGAAGATTAAAAATTCAAGTGTAAGGATTCACATGTTCACGTTGCTAGTTACCTAGGGATTTTCCAATTTTGCAAGGATTTTTTTGAAATTTAGTAAGTTTACGATAAAAAATATTTATAAAGGACCAAGCGATGTCCACATGTTAAAATTTTGATCACTAATTTATTGAAAATCATTGCACTCTATCACTTATTTGACACAACACTCACCTTTACTCAAAAGGATTTTTATTAGATACTTGAAACTGTAGTATTTTTATCACACCATTTAATCAACGAGGTTGGCCCATGACCCCAACCTCACAATCCACTTCAAATCCTAAAAGAAACCACTAAACAACACATATTTAACATCTATAGGAGGAGAAAAAAAGAAAATTGTAGTCTAAGTTAAGATGTTGGGGATAAGCATCCAAACAAATCCCCATTATCATTTCTCACTGAAACTTAGAAGTTGTGAAATAGGATACCAACATCCTCCAAATCAAGCATTCCTACACCATAAGGCATGAAGATACCCATGAAGGGTTGAAGGTCGAGGTCTAGTTGTTCTATGCATACCTCCTTAGGTCACCCAACCCTTGGAAATAATCCATTCCATGACCCATTGCTTAGGCTAAAAAATCTAAATTTTGTGCTTGATTGAGGTAGCTTAGTGTCCAAATCTAGGTTTTCCACCCGGGTGGTAGAGGTGGTCTGAAATCACACCTCAATACGATTTTGAATAGTTGTTGGGAAATATTTCCAGTACTTTTTGGATATGCCCCCCTCGCCCCTCATTATAATGGATTGATTCATACCTTCACTAGTTCCTATTTCGGTGGATTCATGCCCCACTGTTGAGTTATTTTGGAAGGGCAATTTATTTTTGAGAAKAAGGATGATAGGTATTTTAGGATGCGTGCTCTTTATTTTTTCCCCACATGGAAAAAACCCAAACCATCTTACATTGTTACTTGTTTATGTATGATTGCYAATTTTTTATTACATACAACTTTCAAAATATTGTCGAGATAGTCCATATTTGCAAAAGAACTTGTTCATTTATTATTCTCACTACCATTCRCACACATTCACATATAGACTAGAATAATAGGGTAACCATAGCATCCCCATCATTATAGACATTTGATAAACCTCCCTCCAATATTGGGAGGCATTCCAAATTTTGCTGACACATCAACACAACCAGTGCACACACTAGTAAGTGTCATTGTTATAGGATAAGCATTGCTTTGGTCCACCTTACTTGGCACCAATACCCAGAACAATCCACCTACTAGTCCTCCATCAAAAGGAGGCAGAGGCCAACCTTCTTATCAAGGTAGAAACTCCCAACCTTCCTGACAAAAATTTTTTTGTCAACCACAACATACCATGGCTAGAATACCCCCTACCATGCCATACTTGGCATCCCTCAACATTCTGGATTCGACCAAACTGAAAAATGACCCCATGTGGCCCAACATGCCTACCAAGATACCTTCTGATGTCCCAAAGTTTGAAGTAAATCCAGGAGAAGACCCCACTAATCGCATCATGTCTTTTCACTTGTGGTGTTCTTCCAACAACATTATGGAAGATTCCATTCACTTAAGATTGTTCCAACGAAGACACACAGGTCCATCTACCAAATGGTATGTGGATGAGAAACTTGGGTTCCACATGACCTTTGAATATCTGGAAAGAACCTTCTCTTATTTCTTTCAACTCTTAGTCTGTCATAACACTAGTTTGGAAATTATATCATAATTCAAACAAAC
>JASDQU010104829.1:75638-124722 GCA_032191745.1 Picea mariana | reverse complement strand
AGCCATCTCACATATCTATAAAGCCTCCATTACAAAATGGGATGACTACTGGTTGGTTTGACGGAGCTGCCCAAAATAATGGACAACATAATGGAGCAGGAGGTTTGATAAGGACCGATGAGCATACAATGTATAAGTGGACTTTCAACTGTGGTGCAGGCACCAATACAAGAGCATAACTCCTTGGAGTCTGGGCCACTCTCACTTTGGCAACCAGGCTTAATATTGTGGATTTGCAGGTACTTGGAGACTCAAGAATTATAATCGATTGGCTAAACAACAAAGGCAATTTACAAGTAAATTCCCTTGAATGTTGGAAAGACAGAATCAAAGAGCTCAACAATGCCTTTTCTTTGATCTCCTACACACATATTTTCCAAGAATCAAATATGGAGGCTGACTTACTTTCAAAGAGATCACTACAGGACCAGGATGGAAAAATAAAATATCACAAATGTATGAATGGTCATGACAAACCTACATTTATACTTAAGCTTTATTAGGACTACCAAAGAAGTATCTAATTCACATGTTTTCAAGGTTGAATGGAAGCGTTTGTAGTATCAAATCTATACTAGCTATGCTCAAGTTATGTCTCTCTGATATGTTACTTCATATGGAATCAAGGAACAATGGTCTTTCTTCTTTTTGTAGGAAAGCAATCATGTATTTTTGGTCTCTTACCAAATATTATATAAATATAATGAGAATTTTTTTTTTTACCAAAAAAACCCTTACTTGTGAACTAAGCTTCGTAATCTTAGATATGTTTTATTTTTTTTATTTTCAATTTAAAAAATCAATATTCAAAACTACATGCGCAATCTCAAGTAAACCTTGTAAGCCCATTATTTTCAATTAAAAAAAATCACAATATTCAAAACTACCTGCGCAATCTCAAGTAAACCTTGTAAGCCCAAACTTTGGTTAAACGCCCCCCCTTTTTTTTCTTTTCTCTAATTTAAAATGTATTAACAAATTAATATAGGAAAAGTGTATTCCACGCATTAAATTTTAGGCATCATTTGCGATTTCAATTTTCATTATTTTAAGCTGTTCCTTTAGATTATTGTTCCTCCCACTAAGGCAAGATTCCCAGTACATGTGCGCCTCCTTCAATAAAGAATAAATGAACCCATGTGCACCATATCCGAATTTAATATCATAGCGTGCAATAAAGAAAAACTAGATAATTGTGTTTTATTTTTAGGATTTCTTAATACAGTTCGAAAAGTATATTTTAAGAAAATCATTAACGTCTTTGTCAAAATAGCAATCAATATATTTTGAAGTTTTGTTTTAACATGTGACTTAAATTAAAGGTATATTGACTACCAGAAAAAAAGCATATAACAATGATTATTGTCCATTCATTGTCTATTCATGATAATTTTGATCTTTAAAATTTACAAATTAAAATTATAAAGATTTATTAAATTATTTTTATGATTTTAATTTTATGAATTAATAAACTATAAAGTTAATAAGCAAAGGTATATAACAATGATAAAATGAAAACTAACTCGTGTAAAAACATTAATATATCTTCATCAATTGGGAATATAGAATCATATATGCCTTTGACATATAACATAGGTTAAGTTCTCTCTGGAATAACAGATTATATTTTTGAATTTTATGTGGAAAAAAGTTATCTCTTGAATAATGGTGATCTCAATGAATTCAACCATTGATAAGGTTTATCACGGTTAAATTTGTGTTAAAAAATAAGTTAGGTATGGATATTGAAAAAAATTATTGTTGTTTTAGAAGTGTAAAATTGTGTAAAAATTGATACAAGGTGTATGCTATAATAATATAAAATATGGTTGGAAATAATAATATTTTATTAAGTAAATGTTAAAATTTGTTTTTCAGTATGTTGGATACAAAATGGGAATCATTAAATTTGAATTTTTTTATTTTATTTAATAATATAAAAATATCTAACTACTTTATTATAAATAACAAATAAACATAGAAAAATCTAATTAATGTCTTCCTCCTCTTCTTTTATTTAATAATATAAAAATATCTAATTACTTTATTATAAATAACAAATAAATATAGAAAAATCTAATTAATGTCTTCCTCCTCTTTTTCTCTCAGTGAGTGTGTCAATTCTAAAAAACAAAAAAATATGCTAAGGAGATGGGAAAGGACGGGAAGAGAGAAAAAGAGAGATGGTAAGGGTGTTTATGGAAGTGTAGCAATCTAGAATTGAAGGTGATGTATAACAATAATGCATATATGTATGTGAACTAGTATGATATCCAAATACACATAACATGCATATATGTGTGTGAACTAGTATGATATCCAAGTACACATAATATGCATATATGTTTGTGAACGTTGGGAATGTGGATACAAGTGTTTGGAACGAGTAAAAGTTTCTCCCAAATTTACAGAAATGTCAAGTTGGGAGTGATAATATTATATACTAAAAAATTATAAAAAATATTCTAGATTACAATATATTTAGATAATAGTACATTTTAAATTTTATTTAAATAAAATTGAAGGTCAATCCACGACAAAGCTCCTACTGAAACAACCACAATATCAAAATTACTAATTTAATTTAATATCAATATCCAAAAGGATTCGATTAGAAAATGAGAAACAAAATACATATATAAAATTTTAGCATATTTTTAAAATTAAACTTTACATATATAAACTTTAAACATTTTTGTAAATTTGAAGCATTGGAGCACATGCTTGAGTAGCATTAAAAGTTTTTTATATCCACAACTATAAAGTGAGTATTATTAAGTTTTTTTTATTTAAATAATTTTTGAAATAATATTTAAGTGTTGTTTAGTCTTTGTTTTATAGTGATATTTGGAATAAACATAATAAAAATATTTGTAATAACTTATGTGTTTGTAATAATGGAATAAAAATATTTACATTTTCATTTAATAATATTGAAAATCCATACTTCTTAATACAAAAAAATATAAATATAATTTTAATTTAAAGCTCTCTATTTCAGAAACACATTCCCAAGCTCCCATTTCCTTGATGTTGAAGCTCCCAAGTTCCCAAAACTATTCTCAACCATTTGGAGATGTTTCATACCCATTCCCAAGCTTCCGAAACATGGAGAATGAATTTCATAAATGCTGGAGATGTCGAGAGCCATTCTGATGCAATATATATAATAATAATAATAATGATAATAAACATTCTCTGGAATTACACATATTTGAAAACAGATAAACTAACCTAATTAAGAGATGGTCATAGCATGAAACTTTTATCGTGCCAACTTGCTTTAACATTGAAGGTGTGTTTGTAGTTTTAAGGAAAACAATTAATACGAGAACGACAAATTTATTTGTGATATTGCACACAACTTTGATAACGATGTGAAAGTGACGAGGTGAAATTGATGTATTTAGAGAATAGTTGGGGAGTGAAAAGGTGAGGATATTTAGAATTCAAGAAATTAATGATGCGCTTGAAAATTTGGTGGGGTTTTTATGTGTATGTTAAGAATGGTGTATCAAAACAAAGATAAATGTATTCCAAGAATTTGTTTAAAAAAACAAAGATTCTAGATGAAAGGTTTGAGAAATCAGGTATGCGTACTAATAGACTTCTTAAAGAAGAACAATGATTCTAAGTGATAGCTCTATAGACAGATAGAGAAAAATGAAATTTTAGCTACAAAATAAAACTAAACTTCCTTTTGCCTAAACATCATCCATTATATCCCTGGATGGGGTGTTTGACATGACTCCAAAGGAGGTGGCACATGGGTAGGACGACCATGACACATGCCCACAGGCGCCCTGGTCAAAGCCCATCACTCCTTGTCCTTGTACCCATAGCCAAAGATCTCTACAACCTGTTCTCATGTGTGGTGGTATTGGCAATGAGTGGTAGTTAATCCGACAACGAAGGTACATAGAGGGATTCAATATCCATTCCTGGAACTGAATTACCCATGACAAAGAATGATTCCAAACATGTGAATGGGAAACCAACAAGTTATCAGGACCACATGGCGGTGAATTCAAATTCAAAGTTGTTATTCACTTGAAGGTTTAGCTTTGAGTCACCTTCTCTAGTTGTTGGGTGGTCAGTCTGCGGGTTCTGAGCATGCTCTCGCCACGACCTTGTGCAATGATAAAAGAGGAAAGGATACCTCTCATTCTTCAAAGGATACCTCTAAAGAAAAAGTGGATACTGTTGCTTTTTCATCCTTTATCGACCCTCCCTCTTAGGTTTTTCTTCATTCGATTGAAGAGGCCATTATGGTTATTTGGCCCTATTGTGCAAATCAGGACGTGGATGAATAGGTGGTTCCATTCATCCCTGATTTGTGCTCCAACATTGCTAGGGACACCAAATAATTTTTCACTTTGGAATTATACTAGCACTCAAAGAAATTTGTATCCCAAGCAATCCTAGCTAAGGAGCCTGAGTTTTGAGAGTTTAGGCTGTGGAAGAGCTGAAGAAGTAGAACAAGATTCTTCTCACACTCGTCTCATGGCTTATAAAGAAACATGGAGGCAACATTTAGATGGCTCTTGAAAATGTGGATTCTACCTCTTAGGTGACCCTTTCGAGGATAATCGATGAAGGATCTTTGAAGACCTGCTCTGAGGCCCATCTGACATGATGAACTTTACTGTTTTTTTCCCTCATTTCTTCTTTGCTTCTTGGTTGATCATAGATATTAATTTCTATAGGCTACATGCTTAGAGCTTTAATAGTCATATGGACATATTTAGTATCTTTATTATCAGTATTATAAGCTAGCATGGTTTCCCTCAAGGTAAGTTGGTAGTTTTCCTAGATAGATAAAGCTGATATGAAAAAACTGGGCCATTCTCTTCGGCCAAAAATTTTTTGTATGATATATTTATAGTGTAATGAAAAGAACTTACTTACAAAATAAAACTCACCCATTATATTTTGGACAAAAATATAGGTGAGTAGATTTCATACTTACAAAGCAAATTGCAAATGAGAAATGTGGATGAACAATTGTTGGAATGTTGAAATACATAAATATATAACCTAATTTAAAAAAAAAAAAAACTAAATTTCTATGCAAGGATAAATGATCGAAAACAACCTAATGAATGTATTGTCAACAATGAAGGAATACATGCATAACCTATATGCACTACCCTAAGACTATTGATATAGATTTTTATTTATAAGATTGATAACATTAGAATGGCAATAGAAAAATGCACAATTATATGATCTTTTATCAATTACTTGATATTACATTGCACATTTACCTACGTACATTCATCACATTTGTGATTGGGATATTATTAAATTCTCTACGGAAATTGGAAGCATATGAATCACATTTGTGACGGTGCTTGTATTAAATTTTCATAGGAAGTTGGACATTTTTCTAAATGAAAGAAATTAGACAAGTCATTATGTCAAAGCTTTGTTAAGTTTCCAAAGATATTTAAGAGCATGTGCAAATCAAAGAAATCGTCCAAATCAATATGTTGGAGGTTTACATATGCATGATTAATTTCCAAATCATAAGAAGCCAAGATTACACACTAAGTGAATAAAACAAGTGTTAGGTTAGCTAGTTGTAAAGGATCGTTGAAGCAAATTAATTGAGGTCAAGTGTCATTGGAATTTTTTTTATAGAAATATATTAAATTTATTACTTGAGGAGCTAAAATATTAAATTTATGCAACTAATAGGAATTATTCATGGAATATAAGATCAAGAAAGACTCAATGTTAAAGTTCACAAAGATCAATTAAAAGTAATTAAGCAACATTGGCCTTAAACTTTGGTTATGGTCTTTATTAGTGTTCCAACCAATTAAAAGTAATTAAGCAACATTGGCCTCAAACTTTGGTTATGGTCCTTATTAGTGTTCCAACCACTAACTACGCACACAAAAAATATATGGATCCAATTCAAGTTGGGATGGCATCTATATTCAAAGGTGGAAATTCAACAAGACATAAGATATTAGACCTTTTCAAAAAAATGGATGTGGATGTTTCACCATTGCTTGGTAGAGGTTGAATATTTGAAGTACTGTCCTAGTTCTATTCATTTCCATACTTGTTCTTGTTTTGATTAATGATCAAATATGTTAGGGTCCTAACCCGCACATTGGTAAAACAATATATCCAGATGTAATAAAGGTCAATATTAATAAGGCCTTGCAATAAAATAGAATAAGTCGAATGTAAGAAGACCTAATAGAAGCTTCCGCTTCTAGAAGGATCTTCCTCTAAATGCTTATTTTGATAGACATATTTAGTATAAATAGGAGTCGAGGGTATGAGAACCCTAGCTTGGATATTATTGTAATAGAGCTCTGCTCAACTGGAGGTTGCCCCCTTGAAGTGGCCCGTGAACATTTCTTTCAGAATCAAAGTGTTATTTCTGTTGTTATTCTTATATCATTTCAGTGCTATTATGGTGATTGTTCTGGTTATATTGCTATTATTATGCCATTTCTAGAATTTTATTTCTGTTCTGCATACTTTTTATATCTGGTATATTACAAGTGGTATCAGAGCACTTTCCTTGGCAGAAATTGTGGGTAATTTTTTTTTCAGGGTAGAGACGTATTCCGACGTCTTTAAGCCACAAAGATCTGTTGTTACGTGCATAAACCCACGGTTGAGGGATTCATACACACAGGAAATACAAGTGGTTCTTAAGCGCACATCTGTTGTCCACCCTTGTAACCCTTGTTGGTACCCTTTCGAGTGGTAGCACATCAGACAACACCTGTGTACGAATCGACCTAGATTTCCCGAAGCCCTCTTTAGATGAATCGATTGGCCGCCTGACTACTATAGTGCCACCGAGAACAACACTCGGGAAGATACTCTCTAGTACCTGGGTAGTCGGGTAGTACGACTAAGGGTACATTCTATCCTCCTTAGTTAGTGCCCTGAGATATTGGGTCGAGTACTACTGTTGGACCCGACACGTATATCAGAGAGCTATAGCACAGGGAAAAACCTTATTTGTAGAACCCTTGAATACCTAACCCTTGGGGACAACAACATAAACAAATCAAAATAGAGAAGATCTATTGTTGTGCAACTGTGTTCGGGTTGCCAAGTAACTACATATTTCTTCCTGGTTAAGAATTTGGGCATTTCATCACTGCAGTATTCTTCAGACCAGAGTATAACTCCGCAGGTGTAAAAAAAAAAGTCTGGAAATTTTTTCACCATTATTTGAGACCTATTCCATTGGATTCATCTCTTCGCCCTTATCACATTCATACATATCATTTTTCGGCAAAATTTTTGACTCCACCCGCCTCTTTTCGCTTCCGTATATGGATAGTTGTCATTTCTGGGATGACAACCATTTCCATATTTTATTTGATGACTCTACTCCACCTTCTGTAGAGAACATCAATGTCCCACATCAAGAGCTAGTTATGATTACCAGCATCCAGCCTGCATATTCTACAATGGTATTGCTCTTTCCAGATTCAACATTGACCATTTCCCACTATGTGGCTAGATATTCTTATTTGGATCCACATGATAGGTTAAGTATTGGTAGCATCATTTTCAGTTGGTTATTGGGTGCCGATATCTTCCGTGTGGAGTTCACATGAGCCTTTGGACATGGGACCCTGGTTTACAATGGCGGTTGGACTACGTTAGCATGGTGGCTTCCATTTCTCAATGGGACCCTGGTTCTCTAGTCTACTTTAGCACTATGGTCCACAGTTATCCATGGGACCCTAGTATATGGTTGTACATCAAGTGTTGAGGACAACACTTTCATAAGGGGGATGAAATGTAAGGTAGCTAGAGAGGTAGTGGGGGGGGGCCAGAGGGCCCATAGTGATAGTAGTGGAGGCCATTCAATGTAAGGTGGACTAGATCCACTTTATTATTAAATAAGGTCCACTATGGTAGTTAGATATAATAAATKGGTAATTATATTTAATAAATGTAAGAGGACTTCTTAGAAGGTTCTACTTCTAGAAGATTCCACCTCTAGAATGTTCTTAGGTGATGGTAGCACTATATAATGGGGTTCAAGCAATGTAATGGGATATGAAGAGAAATATTGTATTGTGAGCTGAAGCTCATTAGGAGGAAGCCCCTCGAAGAGGCAAGTGAACAGGAGAGGATCCCTTCCATAATAGGATCCATTGTATAGTGTTGCCCTACCTCAAGGGTTTGGTAATAATAAAGTGTGGTTTCTTCTATATTTCTTTGTGGATCTATTGTGTATTTAGTATTTTTGGTGATTATATTTGCATAGCTATCTAGGTTCTTAACAAAACATAAGGGAATGACTTATGCATAAGATTAGAATCTTGGGTGGCTTCATTGGATATATAACTACCTCTAGTTTATGGTGTTATGGTTATTAAGTACAATATGTACGATTATGAAAAAATATGCTCATTGATTGAGCACCATCTTGGTCATTTTCAATTTTTTTTCTATGTAGATGCATAGTTTCAATTTTTTGTTTTGTAGCATTGCAAGCTGAGGCTCATTATAATAACATTGGATGTTTGGCTAAAAAGTTTACTAAGCTAGCTAGTTCTATCACAACTTGGAAGCTTATAAAAGTAGAACTGTAATGGTTCCATATTAAGTCCATATATACACATGTACATGTTGACATAGGACCGTATGTCAAACATTTGCAGCCTGCAAAAATACAAAAAATATACAAACAGAGCATGGAATATGCATACTAGCCACATATCATTGATCAAGATTTTATAAGGATAGGGAATGATGATTATGAGATTTGGTTGTTTAATCATCTCTAGACAAGGATAAATTTTATTGATTTAATAAATTTAATTTGAAGGATAACCCCAATGGATCACCAACAAGACACATATCGTAGAGTGTAGAATCAATAGGGCAACAATCCTTTCATGTAGAGAAAAACTGATTGAATCCAATAGAGTAAACCAAGTCCATGATTTGGGTCTTACCATTACACCACTAACTCTAGTTATCCTAATCTTTTCTTTAATCTCCTGAAAAATGTTACATTACATTTAAATTATAATCCCATATGACTATTCAATCTCATGAACAATTTAATAAAACATATTTTTATCTTTTTTTCTTTTCTTTTTAGGGTGGTATCCCCAAACCTTAAAGATGGAATTAATCCTAACCAACATACCTAAGACTAATTGAGCGATATGCTCACACAAGAGTTTGTGTTAAGTCACATATACTAAGTGGTCCAATTTTATCATAATGAATAACAAAGGACCTCCTTAAATTCAATCTTGTGACCTCCCAATAGCCAACAAGCGAAAAAGAGGGAGATGAACCACATGAACTACACAGACAAACACATACGATATATTTATGTATCTGTTTGAGTATTTATATATATCATATTATTTTCCCTCCGTCTTTCACATCTCCGGAAGAAGGATTGATTAACCTAATTAACCAACGTAGATCCATCTTAACTCTAGATCTATCATGCACTGAGAGGGATCAAATCCATTGAGTTCAAAACCATTTTTAGATTGAAAAAAATTGAGGAAAGGTTTGGACATTAAGGAATTTGATCCCTCTCAACACATGATAGATCTAGAGTTAATATGGATCTACACTGGTTGCATTCACATGCAACTGCTTAGAAAATTAGAGTTGAGTTCAATAATATTTTTCATTATATAATTTCCTTTGATAATATGCTCTCTCTCTCTCTCTCTCTCTCTCTCTCTCTCTCTATATATATATATATATATATATATATATATCTAGCCGTTATTTAAAGGTTCTATGTTTTGGCCATTTTTCGGGGATATTTGCTTGAAATCCAGCCAGAAATTGTTGTATCTGTAGATTTGAGTGGTTAATTATGTGTAATCTGAGTGCCCCAGGGGTTTTTCAACATACTGAATCCATTTCTGCATTCAAAAATGCAATTTAAATAACAAAAAATTGTAATTTCGTGCAGATTTATATTGTCGGATTTCGACGAAAAAAAAAAAACATAGAACAATTAGACAACGCATATATATATATATATATATATATATATATACTATTTTTATTTTCATTTGTATTTTGACATTATGTTTCTCATATTTCTATTTGTAATTTATTTCATATTGTTTGATATTAACATGTAATGTAATTCACTCACATATTTTGTATACTAATATTGATACCTTTACTAAATATTTTCTGAAATAGATACAACTTATTCATTTTGAAATATATTTTTACCCAAATCAAAATACTATATGATTCAATGCCCTAATGAAACTACTTGATTAACCTATTGAAAAGCCAAGATTCAAGGCCCCTAGCTAATGAAGATCGAAAAAGCATGTTGCGAAGTCTCTTCATGAACCTATGGTTTCTCCTAATGAATCTAAAGAATCCATAGAGATAAAATGTGTGATTGCTGGCCGTACCCAACATTTTTGATCGGGCAACATTAGTGAGTGTAGTCAAATTCTCTTTTTTGTTTATCAAACATAAATCCTATTACAGTGATCTAGATGTTGTAAGGTGTTGTCAGGTGTTCTGGTCCTCCAAATTTATAGAGTCAAAAACATGATGCATCCTACCCCAACATCATTGTCTCACACCTACATGTGTTGTCTCCTTCTGCCTAATGAATAATCTGGTGGTCTCAGTGAGACAGTTTCCCTACTGAAATCTGTAGGTGGGACAGTTCAATTTGTAACCTCCAGGACATTTCATAAATTGATCCGGGAAACTAAAAATGATCTAGGATATAATATATAAAATTATGTGTAAAAAAAGTAGCTACACCTCACCGTAGAGTTCTAGATTCCTTCTATAGTTAGGAGTGTCCTAAGGATCAGTAAGGGTTGTTGGAAGGTAAGTAGAGGCAGAGTACTTTGCCTAAGAAAAGGCTTAGGATCAGGCCTGGTGGATGTCATTCAGGTGTGGAAGTACTGGGGTTGTTACCAATTGTTGGTGCTACTAGTGCTTCAACAATTTCTATTGGTACTACTGGATATGCCACTGCTTGCTATGGATCCGGATCTCTAGCTAGATGAATAACATCATATATAGAAGCAACTGGATCCAACAAACTATTTAGATGGAACTTCTAGCTTTGGATCTTTAATTGGCTCTGTTATTCTTATATATGCATCTGTATTTGCCACTTGAGCTACTTGCTCCCACACCCTGGGGCGGGGGTTGGAGCACATCAGACATTTTAGTCGTTCAAACCAATGGCTAGGGATGGTTGGCCCGGGAACTGGTCTTGCTGGCTGGTGGGCATAAGAAGGATAGCTGGCTGGCTAGCTGGCCGATGGGTGGGCTAGAATTGCTTGCTTTTTTGCTGGTCCTTCTTAGTTTAAGTTATCGCTACCGCTTGTGATAATAAGGACTCTCAAAAGCCCCAGAAGGAACTCGCCCAAGAACATTGGAAGATCCATAGCTTTAAGCCCAAAAAGGAGCCCATCCCTGGAGCCTATTGATAATAGCCTGAAGAGAAGCCCGCTTGGAGCATTTGAAGATCAAATCCTCCTAGAAGCAAGTTAGTTAGTGAATAAGTGACCAGGAATACATTAATTTAGGGATGCATTGATTTATTCCTTAAACAAATAACAAAAAAAAAACATATAAAATTAATGATATAATTCAAAATATTGATATACTCAATCAAAATACTATATCATAAAAAAATAATAATATAATAAAAAATATTGAGTATAAAAAAAATTACATATCTCCCTCTTATTTTACAATTACAACACTCCAGACAAATGTTTTAACTTTGTGAAACATGTACAAAATTCCCTTGCCACAATGTCAACAAAATTTCCATAATAATTGGTGTGGTTGAACCAAATTCGGTAATGATGGTAACCGCACCAACTTCAATTTTATTGTGAAACATGTAAACATTTCCCTATGCGACGATGCCATTACGATTGTGATATGTGGGCTTCGTGTCGTGACAACTTGCAACCAACGACAACGTGGAATGGAATGTGGGAATTCATAGTTAAGATGAAAAAGCAGTTCTGTAACACATGTCCCCTCTGGTTCACTCATATGGGGTCCCTCTGAGTGAAGTTAGGTAAGATATGAAAGCTTAGAAAAGTAAGTGGGTAACATTCAATGTTTTTGGAACATTTCCTTTATCGTTTATCTTAAAGTGATTCTATCCACGGCATTCACAAAGATACATATATTTTTCCATGAAACTTTTATCCATATTCATTGAACTTCATGTCCGACTTTGGTGTAAGATTATCTATGATTTCGAAGAAAATGTCATACAAAACTTTTATCCATATTCATTGAACTTCATGTCTGACTTTGGTATAAGATTATCTATGATTTCGAAGAAAATGTTATGCAAAATTATTTGACAAATAAATAATGGGAGAGAAAAATATGATTATTATTGTGGATTTTTTTTATTATTATTTATGAAAAGAAAATAAAAATATAAGTATAATTAAGAAAAAATAATTTTATTATTTATTTGAAAAAAAATATGATGATGATACTTAATGTTCATTAAAACTAAAATTGTTCCATTGAATCATAAGAAAAGTAAGAAATTACTTGAATTTAAATAAAAAAAATATAATTTAATTAAACTATAAGAAAAGGAAGAAATTACTTAGATTTCTTTAAAAATAATATATAATTTTTATGAAAAATAAAAACACAATAAACTTTTTTATATATTTATTAAAATTAATATCTTTATAATTTATTAATTCATAAAAACTTTATCTACAAAATTCATGCAAAATTTAAATTTTTTTTATTCAACTTAATTAATTATTAAAATTTCACCACTATCATCATCATCATCATCTCAAAAAACTAAAAACAACATTATTTTCATCTAATTTAAAATTTTTAAATTTTAATTAGAAAAGTTTTGATAATATATTTAATTTAATTAATTATTTAACTATGATTAAGAAAAACCCATGAATTATTTTTTGTTCTTTTTTGGTGATGTTCACTTCAAACAAAATAATATTATTTAATAGTAGTTTTTCTAGAATTATTTTAAAAACTAGTTATAACTACATGAATAATATTAATTTGATAGTCAGTTTTATGGATAGAGACTTGTAAGAGATTTTGAAATGTCCAACTTTTTGAGAGGACACTCCACCCATTATCAGGGACAAATGAAGCCCCACTCCACTCCATCAATATATATAATATATTAATGTGTATAATATATTATATATATCAATAAAAGTATATATATATTTTTTTGTTTGTTAATTTGTGCGGAACCTGTTGGGTACGCGATTAACCTGTGGCTTGAGAAACCGCGACTCAGGGGCATCTAAGCCGTCAAAATCACCCGGGGATCGCACCCGGCCTGAGCCACACCAACTCTTAACATGGTTGGATTTTTTGTCCCCGCAGGTTTCGAACCGGTGACTTAACATCACGGAGTGGCTTAACAACACACTCCATCACCGACTGTCCTACACCTTGGGGACTCAATAAAAGTATATTTAGCACATACACATTAACTATAAAAAGTTTATGAATGTATAACGAAATATTAATATTATTAATGTAGTTGCTACAAGTTATTAATTAGCGTATAAGCATAATATCAAAACTATAATAGAATAATATTTAAAAATATTCATATTGTTGTTAAATGCCATATGTTAATATATAAAATATAATGATATTATGATGAACAAATGTAAGGCTTAGGGACTCCAGCCCAAGCGCACACTCTCCACTCCAGGTCAAGACAAATGACTTGGGAAAGACATTGTGCTTGATTCGGTTCAAGGAGGAGAAGGTATTCTTATATGGGGAAGTTGGGTTTCCTTGGGCGTGTCGTGCCAAGGAACAACTTCACCAAAGATTGCTTGTGACAAAAGTTGAGGTGACGACTTGATGAAGACGTAGGCATAAGATGGGTGCTCCATAGAAGAAATGGGAACCCCACCAAAGTAACATGTTGGCTAGGACGTTGGTTGGGCATTGTAGCAGAAAAGATGTCGATCCAACTAGACGAAAGAGAAACTCGAGAATGCGAGAGCTTGGTCACCTTGGGCGACTGACGCGCCAAGGAGAGCGACCAATGAGACATTGACGGATGCTATCCAAGCAAAGAGGTTGAACAATCGGTCAAGGCGTGACTTGGGCGCCCAAACAAAAACAATGATTCGACTAAGGGAAAACTAGGCGTTCTTGAGTGAGTCGGCTGAGTCACCCAAGAGACACATGCCCCTTAGGCTAAAGTCAGCCCAAGTGAAAAGTGGACAAGCTACCAAATGAACGCGTCGGATCCAAGGCAAGGGA
Source organism: Picea mariana (assembly GCA_032191745.1). NCBI lineage: Eukaryota > Viridiplantae > Streptophyta > Pinopsida > Pinales > Pinaceae > Picea > Picea mariana. The sequence goes on along the minus strand of JASDQU010104829.1, from coordinate 110,439 downwards.
ACATGCCATCTCCTAGGATGAGTGCTTTTTTATGCGCGATGGAGAACTCCATTTGGAAGGAAAGAAATTTGGAGAGCAATAAGTGATCTGAAATCATCTAAGTGTGGGGATTATAGGTTGCACCATTTCAAGGCAAAAGCCATAGGAATTTCAGAGATGAAGCATGAAGGAGATGAGTTTCGTTTAGACTTCCGACTGAGGCAACGAAGGAAGGACGTCGAGTGACTTGCTGAAGAAGAGTATTTTGTGTTTTCACACAGATTGTTTGTGTAAACCGAGAGAAAGCTCCCTTATAAAATTTCTTTGTGTGTGGCATGAGCTAGGCTCAACATACTACTGTTTTGTTTTAAGAATTTAGGTTTTAGGTTGTTTTAGATGCCCACTTGTATTTCGTTGTTACTGTGTATGGATGTTATTTAATTGTTGAATTTTCTAAGTATAAGAAACACACATAATTGTTAAGTAATAAATGAAACGAAGAGATAAGGCGTAGTTCAGGACAAGTAAACTGGTGTGGCCTTGCCGCCGAGTTGAATAGTTGCGGTGCCACATATCACTGAGAACATTGGGTGATTCCACCATGCAATCGAATATTCTCCAATGACGTGATAGGTGGTATCAGATAAAAATGCATATTAGAGCAAAATGCATATCAAATCATACAAATTAACCACACATTAGGACACACTGTATAGAGTTGGTTGGTGGATAATTTGACTATCATCATTATGACAGGTGATTTCAGGGCACTTTACCATTCAAATGGTTCGGTGAAGTCATCTGTGACAGTGGTGAAGAGTAGGGAACAAAAAGTTTGTAGGTTTGTGGCAAGGGCTGAAGTTAAATACGTCTTGGTAAGACTTTGATCACGGACTGTGAAGGAAAATGACTAGGGTGACTTGGAGTTGATCAAAATTTGGTCACTTATATTTTCTCTCTCCTGGAATAATAAAAAAAATGATATCAAAAGAAGAGAATTTTTGAACAATTAAAAGTTCATTGCATATCCCTCAATATCAACTTCTTCATGCATTTCATGGATTCAAAATTCGAGTTCGTATGATCAAGATATCCAGGTTTATGTCTAACCAACAAAAAAAAGCGCTTCCTCAATATGTAACAAAGATAATTCTTATTGGAATTAATAATTATTGGAACCATGATCATTCTCATGGAACCATGTTGTGTCTTGGAACCATGTTTAATTCTTCAGAACCATGTTCATATCTTGGTACACATCATTGCACACTTAGAATTTTCTTGAATTTCTCGAGGGCTCGTACACATTATTTTACAAGTCTAAAATTTCGGCATCATCAATATGCATTTGCAATCATCCTCTGTATCTCTTTCCCCTCTTTCTCTACTCCTCTCATTTATTATTTTCCAACACTTAGAAGAAAATATTGTATCTACCTTCCCCACTTCCTCTTACCACGCTCCCTTCCCATACTTCACTTCATTTCATAACACGATGGGCTATCGGGTTCATAACCTATATACCTCCCTTACCCCTTTAATCCATACTTAATTTTATTTTTGGTTTACTCTTATTGGTCAGTCGGACTTACCTTACCCCCTCACCTCCTTCACTCCCCAACCCACGAACTCGACTCCTTCTTATCTCTACTCCTTTATTGGTCGAACTTGCATGAACCTTCTCACCTCCCTCACTCCCTTAACACGTGACCCCATAACTTCACTGCCTACATATTACCACTCTCTATGCCATGCTACATCACTCCCTCACTTCCGACATCCTCAAATCCCCTCCCCCCTTCTCTTACTTAACCTCTCGTCCACTTCTCCTTTCCCTTGATCATTTTACCATAACTTTTATTACACTATATCGTCAACCAATGAGATATTTCCACAAGGCATTTAATTACTAGTGTATCCTTAACCAATGAGATCCTTCCACATGGAAGCTAACTAATGGAAACACACGACAACCCAAATTGGTTGACACATGACAGACATATGGCAACAAACAACTTGTGACACAAATATTCTATCTCCCTTCCCCACTTCCTCTTACCATGCTCCCTTCCCATACTTCACTTCATTTCATAACACGATGGGCTATCGGGTTCATAACCCATCTACCTCCCTTACCCCTTTACTCCATACTTAATTTTATTTTTGGTTTACTCTTATTGGTCAGTCAGACTTACCTTACCCCCTCACCTCCTTCACTCCCCAACCCACGAACTCGACTCCTCCTTATCTCTCCTCCTCCATTGGTCACATGTCATCTTCTAGGATGAGTGCCTATTTATGCGTGATTGAGAAATCCATTTGGAAGGAAAGAAATTTGGAGAGAAATAAGTGATATGACATCATCTAAGTGTGGGGATTATAGGTTGCACCATTTCGAGGAAAAATCCTAGGCATTTCATAGATGAAGCATGAAGGAGATGAGTTTTGTTTAGACTTCTGACTGAGGCAATGAAGGAAGGATGTTGAATGACTTGTCAAAGAAGAGTATTTTGTGTTTTCACACAGGTTGTTTGTGTAAAATGGGAGAAAGCTCCCTTATAAAATTTCTTTGTGTGTGGCATGAGCTAGGCTCGATACACTGCTATTTTTTTTTAAGAATTTAGGTTTTAGGATGTTTTGGATGCCCACTTGTATTTCATTGTTACTATGTATGGATGTTATTTAATTGTTGAATTTTCTAAGTATAAGAAACACACATAACTGTTAAGTAATAAATGAAACGAAGAAGCAAGGCATAGTTCAAGACAAGTAAACCGACGTGGCCTTGCCGCCGAGTTGAACAGTTGCGGTTCCACAGATCACTGGGAACATTGGGTGATTCCACCATCCAACCGAAGATTCTCCAATGACTTGATAGGTGGTATCAGAGAAAAATGCATATTGGAGCAAAATGCATATCAAATCATACAAATGAATCACACATCAGGACACACTATATAGATTCAATTGGTGGACAATTTGACTATCATCATTATGATAGGTGATTTCAGGACACTTTGCCATTTGAACGGTTCTGTGAATTCATCCGTGATAGTGGTGAAGAGTAGGGAACAAAAAGTTTGTAGGTTTGTGGCAAGGGATGAAGTTAGACACGTCTTGGTAAGAATTTGATCACGGATTGTGAAGGCAAAAGACTAGGGTGACTTGGTGTTGATCAAAATTTGGTCACTTATATTTTCTCTCTCCCAGAATAATAAAACAAATGATATCAAAAGAAGAAAATTTTTGAACGATTATAAGTTCATTGCGTATCCCTCAACCTCAACTTCTTCATGCATTTCATGGATTCAAAATTCAAGTTCGTATGATCAGGATATCTAGGTTTATGTCTAACCGACAAAAAAAAGCGCTTCCTCAATATGCAACAAAGATATTTTTTATTGGAATTAAGAATTCTTGGAACCATGATCATTCTCATGCTGTGTCTTGGAACCATGCTATGTCTTGGAACCATGTCTAATTCTTCGGAACCATGTTCATATCTTGGTACACATCATTGCACACTTAGAATTTTCTTGAATTTCTCGAGGGCTCTATTGGCACAGGGGAAGACCCTGGTTTCAACGCTTAACAACGCACCAAAAAAACCCCGACTACTGGCCCTTTCGGAAACACCTATGAAATAGGTAAAGTCTCACTCGAGGTAGAGGCAGGGGGGTTATTGGATGCAGGTGTCTGTAACTAGGCTGGGACACAAATCTATGATATAAAAATTTCGTAGAGTAGTCTATTAACACTTAGGGTTAACATGCATTAGTTTATTCATATTATGAACATCACAGAACATATCTAAGGTAGATATAGCACAACAAGAATAAAGATTAAGTACCTCAACCACTTAGCACTTTGAATAAGATCTAGCATTCATTTACAATGAGGCACTTAAGAAACAACATATCTATCTATCATTCATAATAATCAAATCACTGAGCAGATTCATAGCATAAATAACACAACACAAAGAAAACCAAAGACACAAGATCTACGTGGTTCACCCTAGTGTGGGGCTATGTCCACCAACCACTTGTCCTTCTTTATTATTCGTCCATATCTTACATTCATTCACTTCTGTGCACTAAGCCACAGAGTCATGCTTTGCACCAGACATGAGATATGTGCACTGACCACCAGATCCTCCTTCCAAAACTAGGTCAGGGCACAGAGCCAACCCTCTATCGAGCACAATGCCTTAACACATATACATTCTGTTGCACAAAGAAACTCAAAATACTTTCACTTAGCTCTCAATACTTTTCTAATTCTACCATACATTCTTACTTATTTATACTTTTACAATCCCTTACAATAAGGCCTAATCATGGGTAAATCCCATGGGCTGACATCCCATAAACCCATTACAAAAACCCTAGATAACCCCTCAAAATTGGTGAGATCCGCGATCTTAGCTTTGCTTGGGCGCTCCATCTTCGACCAACGTGTCGAAGTCCAAAAGTGGGCCAAATATGACCAAGCTTTCCTCAAAACTGGTCGAGGGCCAACAGGCCCCCAACACTCACCTATGACTCATCCTGAGTCATTCAGGCTTAGATAATGATGCTTCGAAGGCCTCGAGCTTATCTCGAGCTGCCTTGACTTGCTGCTTCGCTTGAGCCTCTTGCTTAGCGATCTCCTGGATCGTCTGCTCTGTAAGAGGCCCTTCTAGGCACTATTCTACTGATGCAACCACTTGGTCCAATTGCGAGCCCTTTCCATCAATCTCTTCGAACACCTTGCAGGCTTCATCTTGCACAGGTTGTAGCTTCTGTGTGACTTCCATTACCTTTCCCTGGAGGGCAGTGATCTGTTGTTGTACTGCGTGCTTCTCTTAGGATCTCGTCATTATTTCTATGATGGTGAGAAACTTCATCTGCGCCTGCACGAAAAATTCTTGTTGCTACGCCTCCTATAACTGCGCTTCCAACTTTCTTAGCTCTAGATCCTCGACGAGACGTTCATAGGTTGTGCACTTCTATCACTCAATTATTTTCATTCAGAGGCAAGGTCTCTTATTCTTACTACTGTGTTCTTAGCGGTCTCCTCCCTCTAGTCATGCACCTCCTACGGGGTGCTCGATATTGTTTGGGCCTCCAATTTTATTTTTCTAGCCTGAAGCTGCTGGAGGGTCTCAGCAAGCTTCACCACTTGATCCTCGACCGACCCTTGCTCCTCCTGTACCAAGCTTGACACAAAGTGACATGCTTTACTCACTACTTCTTTGACCATGTCCCGATCTGCGAGCAACTGCTCCTTTTCTCTCTGTAGATGGGCTTTTTCCTCCTGAAGAATCACCTGAAACTCTTCTCTCTCACTTTCATAGGCAACTACACTATACCGCACTACTCATAATTGTTATAAGGCTTCATATTTATTTTGTTTCAAGGATTCTGTAGCCTTCTCCTTCTCTTCCTAGACTCTTTGAAGTTGAGCTTCTATCACATCTGCAAGTCTTCTCAATTGGGCTGGTTCATCCCCCAATTCTGTAATCTGTGATGAGGAAGGCGCAATAGGTATTGCACAGATCAAACAAATAGCTTGATGTACTTACTTCAATTCCTTCTCGACACTTCCATATATCTCTTCCTTCTTCTCTCCATATCTCTACAAGATGTCCTCGAAAGTGTCCTCCATAGCTTCGTGGACCAAACTGATATCATCCTTCATGAGTGTGGCCTGCAACTGGGGCTTATTAGTGCCTATCTTCTTCGTGGCTAAAGGTTTCTTCAAAGAAACCTTCCTTTTCTGCGCTGTGACTGTTCCAGTAGGGGGTCCTTTAGGTAGTGTAGCTTGACATCCTCCTTGCTCTTCTCCTCTATCCCCTCCTCCTTGTCCTTCTGCTTTGTCTTCTCCTCGTCCTCTCAGCGAGCCATACTCGTTATCTTCAAAAGCATTTTCCTCTTCATCAGTTTCTATATCCTGGACTTCCTCCTTATTTTTCTTCATCTTCGTCCCACTGGACTGTCCAACATGCTCAACCCGTGTGACTATGGGGCTTCCTATGGTGTCAATGTCGGATAGTTTTGCATCAGTGAAAGGTATAAGAAATTCCTTCGACCACTCCTTTGTAATCTGCTCCATATCTTCATCTGTCAGCTTGTAGTACGAATGTAATTCTTCCTTGTTCTCATCTCTACGTGCAATGATGTAGATAAATGCGGATCTGCGCAAAATTTTTCTAATGGTCGGTACTGGTGTAGGGTGCGGGGTGTCATGCACGGAAATGATTCAATGGAACCCTTCAATTGATGATAGTATGCATGAAACACGACATTCGACCGCCACTGCTTGGTCATGTCGTTGGTGTACAACAAGGTTGAAAACCGAGTGACCAATGACTCTGAGGGTTTGATCTATGGGAAGGTGGCTCCTTCAAGCAATTTCCAAGTGAGAAATGTATTCAAAATGATTAACCAGTTGTAATGGAATTCATATCCCAAATCCTAGGCTTTGCGACAATCCTTCTACAACTCGTTGACGAGGTAGTTCGCCCAGTTCATATGCATGCACTCCACACATTTTCCTACGAGGTCCACCACGAACTCGGTGACCTGTGTGGGACGGTTCTTCCTTATGACCTTTCCAGCTATGATTTGGCAAGCGAGGCGCACTGCACCATCCTGTACAAGGGCTACCTTGTAACTTCGATTTCCTTTATCGACTTCTCCATAATCTTCCTTGATGCGTTGTTCCAGGGAACGGTCTGAGGCCTTCCCTGGATAAAACTGCTGAGGGTTAGGACCCTTCATGTTTAAGCATGTGATCCGGTAGATCAGTGCTAGATCCATGGTAATCCTTCTATCAAGCCACAAGTATCCTCCATGATATCACAATGGGAGGATTTTAACACAAGCGTTAACCTCCTGATGGCGGCCAAAATGCGGGATATTCATCACATTCATCACGGTGGACTACGCCAACCCCTTAATCCATGGCTGTGATACGAGGTGAGGTTTCTTCCCAGTTGACTTCGTGATATAGTGATGTGGTGCCAACATGGTGTAGTTCTTCCTGTCTCCTAAATTGAATTCGTTGTTCTTCAATAGCGGGATCTGTGCTAACTAACTCCCAACTACACATATTCCTTTCAGAATGTACGCGGTGAACACAATGTACTCAAATTCGTGAGGGATGCTGTCACGGTTAACGAAGCCAACCAAAGTTGGGATATACTCGGGTAGGATTGACGGTATCTGCTTCACATTAGCCAGATTGTCACGGTGCTTACTTCACTTCTCATTCTCGGCATTAACATGGCCAGAACGACGTCTAGTTGAAGAGGAATCTTGCGGTTCCCTGGTCAATGACACCTGTACACCTTCAGATATCATTCTGTCAGCCATTAGCTTCTTGATGACTTCCTCGACAGACTTCTCTAATTCACTAGGTTCGCCCGACATTCTCTCTTTTAAACAAATGGGTTGGGTTAGGCAAATAGACAGAGGGGGTAGACAAATAGAAAGACGGGGTCTTCTTTCAGATAATAACAGACTACACAGCTCAATACATGGATAATTCTCTTCTTGGCTCAGTTAATCGCGGGTGGAAAAAAGTGGTCCTGGCGCATCGACCGACGATTTAAATAAGCGGGGCATCGTAACAGATTCTTCCAATGGCTAGGAATACTTCCATCAATGTGAATTTGTCCGTTATGGCGCAATCTCAACATCCAAAAGTGGTCCATCAACTCATAAATTCATTTTCTAACCATTCCAAAGTGTCTTTCTAATGGTCGGGGTGCCTCCAACGACCATATAGCTTCTCCAGGGTGAAGTCCCATTCTACGCAGTCCTGCTATTCTAGTGAGGTTCAAATCCTGCGAGGTTCCATTCTATGAAGTCTTTCATCTGTTTTATATAGATTCTTGCAGCTTTTCCAACTTAGCTTTCTTTTTATTAAGCTTCCTTGCCTTCTTTCCTGTGATCTGAGTCTCTCTAACTATTTCTGGAATCCTCTTTCCATTCTTATTCTTATCTTCCCCTAGCGTAGTGGCTTCGCACTGTTGAGGTGCCATCAAAGGGTCTGAAGTGAGTATCCCTTCTCTTAATACTTCCCAAGTGGATATAATTCTTTCTTGCATAGATAGGTTCTTCAAGCCTTCTTGCATTCTTTCAACCTTGACAACTAATTCTCTCACCTTCTGTCCCTCCCGCGTTGTTACTTTGTTTCGTTGCTTCAACTTATCTTCTCTTTCTTCTATTAGTCGATCTATTTTTCTAGCTATTAAGTCCCTTAATTATTTCTTTTTCTTTTCTGTATCTTCTTCCTCTACTTTCCTTCTAATTTGATCCTTCTCAATCCAAGTCTTACCTAACAAAAGTGGGAAAGGGGTGTTGTCCCCAACAAACTTAATGATTTCAAATTCCTCTTTAGTCGATGTTCCATGAACAATAATAGGTACATTAGTAACTCTTCCACATAAAGTTATCATCTTACCCTTAAATAAGCCTATCCTTCCCAACGAAGGTATCACAACAGAATTTCTCAAAATTTCCCAATTTCCATTATTTCTTTCAACTGTAATAACGTAGTATGAACTTCCTCTGACCTTTTCTCTTTAGAAATTTCTAACATGCTCTTAGTCTCTTGACTTTCTTCATAGTTTTCTTGTCTTATGTTCATCCTTTCAACTTTAGCAATCATCCTTGGACAATCCTCAACCTGATGAACAACAATATTACAACAAAGACAAATAGGACCTGAGCTAGGGAATTCCTTAGAAAGATGTCTCGACTTTATGAAATTATAACACAAAGTTAATCCTCTTTTTCTTTTAAACATTCCCCAACCTCTTCTGTACTGCGTATTAGGATCATAGTGCCGGACTTGCAATCTGCAATTTTTTTTTCTAGGTTTCTGCATCTATTTATTAGTCCAAAAACTCTTTCTATGCATAGGAATACCATATATTTCTTCATTTCCATTAAATTTACTCAAATCAACTTTTTATTTCCATTTCTCCCTAGCCTTCAAACTAGGACAAAATCTATTAAACATACTTAAGTTCATATTTCAAAACAAAAATTTTCACTTATCTTTCTCTTGCCAATGCGCAAAGCTTACCTCTTTTCTTTAGATCAGATTTCTTTATTATCACAAAGCTTCACAAGTCAAGTAGAGTACTGTGCACTTCAGCAGCAGATCTACGCACAAAGATTTTCTTTTTCTTTACTTTAGTTCCCAACAATCACAGTTTCAGGTCCCGGCAATAGAACCATTTGTTGGCACAGGGCCAGACCTAGGGTTCAATGCTTAACAACAAACCAACAAAACCCCGACTACCGAACCTTTAAGAAACATATGAGAAGAAGGAAAAGTCTCACCCAAGGTAGAAGCAGGGGGGGTTACAGGACACAGGTGTCTGTAACCAGGCTGTGACACAGATATGTGATATAAAAACTTCGCACAATAGTCTATTAACACTTAGGGTTAACATGCATTAGTTTATTCACCTTATGAACATCACATAACATATCTAAGGTAGATCTAGAGCAACAACAACAAAGATTAAGTACCTCAACCACTTAGCACTCTGAATCATATCTAGCATTCATTTACAGTAAGGCACTCAAGAAACAACAGATCTATCTATCATTCATAATAATTGAATCACTGAGCAGATTCATAGCATAAATAACACAACACAAAGGAAACCAAAGACACAAGATATACATGGTTCACCCTAGTGTGGGGATACGTCCACCAACCACTTTGCCTTCTTTATTATTCGTCCAGATCTCACATTCATTCACTCCTGTGCACTAAGCCACAGAGTCACGCTTTGCACCAGATAGGAGATCTACGCATTGAGCACCAGATCCTCCTTCCAAAACTAGGTCAGGGCACAAAGCCAACCCTCTATCGAGTACAATGCCTTAACACATATACATTCTATTGCACAAAGCAACTCAAACTACTTTCACTTAGCTCTTAAGACTTTTCTACTTCTACCATACATTCTTACTTACTTATACTTTTACAATCCCTTACAATAAGGCCTAATCATGGGTAAACCCCATGGGCTGACATCCCATAAACCCATTACAAAAACCATAGAGAACCCCTCAAAATAGGTGAGATTCACGATCTCAGCTCTACCTGGGTGCTCCATCTTCAACCAACAGGTCGAAGTCCAAAAGTGGGACAAATATGACCAAGGTTTCCTAAAATCTTGGTCGAGGGCCAACAGGCTCGTACACATTATTTTACAAGTCTAAAATTTCGGCATCATCAATATGCATTTGCAATCATCCTTTGTATCTCTTTTCCCTATTTCTCTACTCTCATTTATTATTGTCCAACACATAGAAGAAAATATTCTATCTCCCTTCCCTAATTCCTCTTACCATGCTCCCTTCCCATACTTCACTTCATTTCATAACACGATGGGTTATCGGGTTCATAACCCATATACCTCCCTTAGCCCTTTACTCCATACTCAATTTTATTTTTGGTTTACTCTTATTGGTCGGTCAGACTTACCTTACGCCCTCACTCCTTCACTCCCCATGAACTTGACTCCTCCTTATCTCTCCTCCTCCATTGGTCAGACTTGCATGAACCTTCTCACCTCCCTCACTCCCTCAACACGTGACCCCATAAATCCGTTGCCTACCTATTACCACCCCCTATTCCATGCTACATCACTCCCTCACTTCCGACATCCTCAAATCCCCTCCCCCCTTCTCTTACTTTACCTCTCATCCACTTCTCCTTTCCCTTGATCATTTCACCATAAATTTTATTACACTATATCATCAACCAATGAGATATTTCCACAAGGCATTTAATTACTGGTGTATCCTCAACCAATGAGATCCTTGCACATGGAAGCTAACTAATGGAAACACACGACAACCCAAATTGGTTGACACATGGCAGACAGATGGAAACAAACAACTTGTGACACATGGAAACTAAGCATTGGTTACACATGACATGTGGTGGTGAATGAGAATATGACATGTGGCAGTGGTGATGAATTATCATACAAAGAGACGTGGCGACATGTGGACTATTGACTCATCGAAACCAGGCACTGATTGGGCATGGGTGGAGGATGACTGGTTGGTCAAAATATTAATTAATTATCTAATTTCTTAAGGGAAGGTCGAATTCTTAAGTTTCTATAGTCTTCTCATTTTTTACATGAAGTATATGATACATATTTTATTATATACATTAAAACCTCTAAAACTCCCATGCATGTGGGATAAAGTTTTGAAGAAAAAGTCAAAATTTCAAAGAAGAAAAATGAAATTGAACCAAGGGCCTATATTTCCCCATGAATATCAATCAATGACTACTGAGTCTTAATCTTCTGAAGGTCATATCTTGAGATCCAGGAGTCAGAATCGCGTAAACTATACCTCATAGGAAATTTATTTCGACGAGGAAGATGATGGAATAGATTTCAAGGACTCAAATTGGCCTTAATATTCTCATAAATGGAAATAACAATCAACAATATTTTCATGCTATGCTGATAAATTTGCTTGACACCTCGACTTCACGAGCTCATATCTTGAGATCCGAGAATCAAAATTGTTCCTAGGAGGACTTGTTGGAAACCTAACCTCCCTAACCCCTCATTTGGGTAGAATAATATATTTCCATGTTATAAAGGCCAATATTAATAAGACCTAGCAATAAGGAATAATAAGTCAAATGCAAGAAGACCTAATAGAAGCTTCCACTTCTAGAAGGATCTTCCTCTAGATTGTTCTTTTGGATAGAAATATTTAGTATAAATAGGAGTAGAGGGTATGAAAAGTTTTGTCTTGAGAATTATTGTAATAGAGCGCTGTTCTGCTAGAGATTTCCCCCTCGAAGAGGCAAGTGAATATTTTTTCCTATCAGTAAAGGCATTATTTTGGTGTTGTGGTTTCATCTATTGTGTTGTTCCACTATTATTCTCTAAAATATTTTGTTTCATGCTATTATAATATATATGGTACCTTAAAAGTGGTATCAGAGCACTTGGCAGAAAATTACAGGTTATTTTTTCAGGGTAGAGACGTATTTTGACATCTTAAAGATACAAAGTTTTGTCATTCGATGAAAAATCCACGGTCAGAGAAGCATACACACAGGAACTACAAGTGGTACTTAAGAGCACATTGTTGCCCACCCTTGTAACCCATGTTGGTACCCCTTTGAGTGGTAGCGCATCAGACAACACCTTTATATGGATCAACCTATATCCCCTAAATCCCTCCATAGATAAACCAATCATCCTCCTGACTGCTATAGTTCCACTGAGAACAACACTAAGGAAGATACTCTATAGTACCTGGGTAGTCGGGTAGTACGAATATGAGCATGGTCTAGCCTCCTTAGTTGGTGCCCTGAGATATTGGGTTGAGTACTATTGTTGGACCCCACACATATATCAAAGAGCTATAGCACATGGAAATAATTTTCTATAGAAACCCTGAATACCCTAACCCTTGGGACAGAAAAGGACAGAACAAACAAGATCCATCATCGCACAACTTTACCTCCTGCATTCTGGTTGCGATATTACTATACATTTTCTCCTATTAAGAATTTGGGCCTTTCAACACTACACTATTCTTCAGATCGCAGTATAACTCCATAGTAGTAAAAAAAAAAAAATACTCGCCGAAAAACTTATTTGGGACCTATTCCATTGTATTCCTCTCTTCGCCCTGATTCCCATGGTACCTATCATTTTTAATACAAAATTTTTCGTGGACCTGACCCCTTTTCTGGTACCCTTATTTGGCCCGTATCCAATTGGATTCCCCTTTTCTCCCTGATCATAGTGGTAACTATCATTTGACACCCTTTTTCTTAATGGTCCCACCCACCCCTCCCAACCCCTTGTTTCCCCCTATCCCATTTTCCTGCCCATTTTTCAAAATGGCCACCACCTGAGATTAGAACTCAATACATTAGTTACTGACAACCTCCAGACCAAGGAGTAAATCAAGAATATCAATGCCAACCTTAGCTGACTCAATTATGATGTTCAAGTCCTAGAGGACCAATGTGCCCACATCAAATACCTCAAAGACATCAAAGCCACACTTGACCAATTCATGGGCTGTTCCATGAACCCTTCCTCTTCTGAATAACCATCCTATATGGAAGACCATGAATCTTCCCATTACCAAGGTCCTCATACTACCCACTTTTCTCGAGACTTGTTCCCTCCCAGAATTGAGGTGAACAAATTTGATGGCTCGGATCCCACAGGTTGCTAGGTCACTCAAATGGAACATTATTTCTCTTTGCATGTAATTACTGATGATTTAGCCAATATTTGTTATGGTATCCTACATTTGGGTCCGGAATGATGGAAATGGTGGAAATGGCATAAAAATGCCCTCCAAGGGTATGTTGCTTGGACACAATTTGTTGCAGAGATTTATGATCGCTTTGATTTCGACACCCACCATTTAGGCCATTTGACCAAGTTAAAGCAGTGTGGGACAGTGGAAGACTTTATCGCCACATTTGAGCACTTGGATTTCAGAACGGAGGGAACATCAGATGCTATCTTTAGGGAATTATTTATCAGTGGCCTAAAATATGAAATCCGTGCCCACGTTCTTATGGCACACCCTAAGACTTGGTTGGAAACTACTCAATGAGCAAAGGAAGCACAACATATTGTCTCCTCCCATATCCACAAACCTTCCTTTACTCCTCTCCATAAACCCACCAATTCTGCCTCTCCTACAACCCCCCTCAAGATCCATAAACCAACTAGGGATGAAATGACTGAACGTCAACTCAAGGGTCTTTGTTATAATTGTGATGACAATTTTTTTCGAGGGCACAAGTGTAAGGAACATAAGATTTTTATCGCCATGACTGAGGATATTTATGAAGAAGAGGTCATTGTTTCACCTGTGGATGAGTTACCACTACCATTTGATCTGACCCCACCCTTTGATCCACCAAAATTAGAACTGGTGATTTCACTTAATGCCCTCATTGGATTTTCTGCTCCACAGACCCTCAAATTAATTGGTTACATTAAAAATAGGAAAGTCATCATCCTTGTGGACAATGGTAGCACATATAATTTTATTCATCGTCACATTTCCCAAGAAGTCAATTGTTACATCCGTGTCGTCAATAATTTTCAAATCATGATTGCCAATGGAGGTTCCATGAAATGAGGGGGACAATGTGAAAATGTGCAATTCCAAATTGGTTAGTATCATCTGAAATCCCATATGTTTTCTATAGACATGGGTGGTTATGACATTGTTCTTGGTGTCAAATGGTTACACACTCTTAGCCCCATTCTCATGGATTTTAAGGACTTAACCATGTAATTCCAACATCTGGGATAACAATATAAGTTCCAATGCATCACAACAAGCTCCCTTGAGATAATCAGTTGCCATTGCATGGAAAAGCTCCTAAAAAAGGGTCATTTTGGAATTATTTCCCAACTCCACTCCATTCATGCTGTTGAGACACCCATTGTGCATCTCGAACTTCAATGTATCCTCTCCCACCACCAAGTTGTTTTTACTACTCCCAAAGAACTTTCCCCTTCCCATTGAGTCCATGATCATTCCATTCCTCTCATACTAGGCAGTCTTCCTCCCAATGTTCAGCCTTATCGTCATCCCTTTTCCCAGAAGAATGAAATTGAGAAAATTTTTCATGAATTTCTAGAAGAGGGTGTTATCTGTTCTAGTACCGACCCCTATTCTTCCCCTATGGTAATGGTACTCAATAAATAAGGTACTTGGCGCATGTGTCTTGATTTTTGCGCCCGCAACAAACTCACAATCAAAGACAAATTTTCTATTCCTGTCATTGATGGCCTCTTGGATGAATTGAGTGGTGCTCAGTACTTCACCAAACTTGATCTACATTCTGGCTACCACCAGATCCGTATGAAAGAAGAAGACATTCCCAAGACTAAACTTAGAACTCATGAGGGCCACTATGAGTTCTTGGTAATGTCATTTGGCTTGTGTAATTCTCCCTCCACTTTCCAAAATCTTATGAATCACACCTTCCATTATTTTCTTTGTCATTTTTTCTTAGTTTTCTTTGATGATATTCTCATCTATAGTAAAACTTGGACATCCCATCTCTCCCATGTGAATCAAGTCTGCCATCTACTCTCTAAGCACCAAATTTTCGTCAAACAATATAAATGTGCCTTTGGAGCCTTAGAAGTGGAATACCTGGGTGATATTGTCAGCAAGGATGGTGGGTGGATCCGAAGAAAATTGAAGCTATGTAGGATTGGCTTTGTAGATTTTAACCTTGTACAATATTTACTGCAAACATATTTTCAGTAAAAAAACAAAAAAGATACAATGGAAAATACAAACATTACACAGAGATTTTTCCCCTAGAAACCCAAACCGGGAAAACCAACATATTCTATATTCATTCATAGTCATTCATTGTTTACAATACAATATACATATAGGAGCCAACGACATCCAAAACCCTAACTCAATGATTTGGATTAGTCAACAACCCTAATTTCTTAACCGGAAAGAGAAAACCATCAAAAAAGAAACCATGTGCTGAAAAACCACCTAAATATGTGACACGTTTTTTGAGGAAAAGAATATAATACATACCCAACAACCCTCGCCCTAAAACTCTTAAGAGATTGTGTGGTTTTCTGGGTTTACCGGGCTATTACCGAAAGTTTGTTCGAAATTATGGAAAAATTGCAGCTCCTCTCACTTCTCTCCTTAAAAATAATGCTTTCACTTGGAATCAAGTTGTTGATCACTCCTTCCAAGCCTTGAAAGATGCTATGTGCTTGACCCCTATCCTAGCACTTCCAAACTTCACCAATATTTTCATACTAGAATGTGATGCTTCCAAGAAAGGAATTGGGGTCGTCCTCATGCAAGATGGCATGCCTTTGGACTTCACTAGCAAACAAATTTCAGAGAGACCTTTGGGCCAATCCATTTATGAAAAGGAAATGTTAGCTATTATGCGTGCCGTGGATCTCTATCGTTCTTATTTATTGGGACAATGCTTCCAAATAAAAACTGATCATCAGAGTCTCAAGTATTTTCTGGAACAACGACAACAAAAATGGGTGACCAAGCTATTTGGCTATGATTATGAGATTATTTACAATAAGGGAAAGGAAAATGTAGTTGCAGATGCTCTCTCCCGTAAGTATGAAGAAGACAGGTCCCTTTTCTCCCTCTCCTTCATTATACCATATTGGCTCCAAGTTGTTCATCATGAATGGATGCAAGACCCTAAAATTTATAGCATAATCCACCAATTGCAACACAATTCTCCATCTTCTCTAGGGTACTCTTGGCACAATGCAGAGCTTCACTACAAAGGCCGTATGTATTTATGCAAGCACTCACAACTTAAATCCACAATGCTTTCTGAACTTCATGCTTCCCCCACAACTGGGCATTCAAGGTTTACCAAAACCTATGAACGAGTCAAACGTTCTTTTTTATGGGATGGTATGAAACAGGATGTCCAAACCTTTGTGGCTGAATGTGAGGTCTTTCAATGTAACAAGGGAGAAATAGTCAAATCTCCAGGCACACTCCAACCTCTTTCGACCCCCTCTTCTATTTGGCAAGATATTTCTATGGATTTCATTGTTGGCTTACCTAAATCAGGAAATAAGCCAGTCATCATGGTGGTCGTCGATCATATTTCCAAACATGTTCATTTTTTTCTCTTCAAAACCCATTCACCGCATCCACAGTGGCTCAAATATTCATGGATAATATCTTCAAGATTCATGGCATGCCTAATTCTATTTTCTCTGACAGACATCCCACTTTCACCAACAATTTTTGGGAAGAATTATTCAGGCTATAGGGCACCCAATTGCATCTCATCACCACATATCACCCCCAGACATATGGCTAGAATGAAGTTGTCAACAAGTGTTTGGAAACATATTTTAGGTGTTTTTCATCTGAGAGGAAAAATCAGTGGTTACCCCTAGTTGAATGGTAGTACACTACATCTTACCATATATCTACTCGCATGACTCCTTTTGAAGTAGTATATGGAAAAAATCCCCCATTGATTATCTCATACATGCCATGGGTTTCAAAGGTTAAGGAGGTTGAAAAAATATTATAGTTCGAGAGGCTATTCTTCGTTCCCTCAAAGACAATTTGGTCATTGCTTAGAATCATATGAAGCAACAAGTAGATCAAGGTTGTTCCGAATGTCAATTTGCTGAAGGGGACCAGGTGTTTCTTCGACTGACACCTTATAAGAAAAATTTACTCAAAGATGAACACTGTGAGAAACTTTCTCCCAAATTTTATGGTCCTTATATCATACTCAAGTGAGTGGGATTAATGGCCTACCAGTTAGCTCTACCCAGTTAATCGAAGATCCATCCTGTTTTTCATGTCTCTTGATTAAAGAAGGTGATTGGAACTAAGTGCCAAACTCAAACAAGTCTGCTTGAGTTGGATGAAGATGGTACCATCTGGTTGCAGCCACAAGTAGTCTTGGACCAATGCGAGCGTCATCTCCGTTAGTGAACCATCAAGGAAGTGTTAGTCTAGTGGGAATATACAACTCTAGACAATGCCACCTGGGAGCCGACCTCCATTTTCCAACAATTTCCTCATCTTAAGCCTTGAGGACAAGGCTGTTCTTCAAGGGGGAAGGCATGTTAGGGACCTAACCTCCTTAACCCCTCATGTAGGTATAATAATTTATTTCCATGTAATAAAGGCCAATATTAATAAGGCCTAGCAATAAGGAAGAATAAGTCAAATGTAAGAAGACCTAATAGAAGCTTCTACTTCTAGAAGGATCTTCCTCTAGATTGTTCTTTTGGATAGATAGATTTAGTATAAATAGGAGTAGAGGGTATGGGAAGTTTTATCTTGAGAATTATTGTAATAGAGCATTGCTTTGCTGGAGGTTTCCCCCTCGAAGAGGAAAGTGAACATTGTTTCCTATCAATAAAGGTATTATTTTGGTGTTGTGGTTTCATCTACTGTGTTTTTCTGCTATTATTCTTTGCAATATTTCTGTTTCATGCTATTATAATAGATCTGGGACCTTACAAATTTGTGGTCTTTTTTTGGGGCTTCAAACCCACAAGAAAATCCTAATTTGATGTTGACTTGTGAAGGGGATTCTATGGTGACCCCTAAGAATTGTATATAAAGGAGAGAATTCATTGTGACATTTTGTATCATCATAGAAGGATGGAGTTAACATAAGTGAGTTTGCAATTGTGCTAGGAGGCTTGGTGATTTCAACAAAGAGAAATTCCGCTAGGGTGGAAAATCTGGCCTAAGGTTGAGGACTCTCTATTTTCTGTTCTTGTAAGGGAAAGACACACCTCATGTGTGGGAGAGAGAGACAACCTCAAAAGGAAGATATTGTTATGATATACTAACAATTTGTTACGATATACTAACAATTTTTACGATATACTAACAATTTGTTTGGCTGCATGGAATTGAGAAAATTGAAGGGGAAATGGTGTTGGATATAGTAGGGATGTAATCCCATAAGGAAGAATGATATCTACTATTGCAAGAGCCAAAAAATTATGAGCAAAAAGACTCATGTTTGGGAAATTATATTTTCCCGTGTAAAAAAAATTTGGAATTTTATAATTATATGATGATGTCTCATACTAATTGTATGCATGTAATGCTGATGGGATGATTGCCACATGTTATATATTTCTAGTAGAAGTCTAGTAGCAAGTTGGCATTTTTCTGCGTGAGAACACCTTAGCAAATGATTGGATCACCTGAGGAACTGTATAATAGTGAAAGGGATGCCTGAGCATAGAGGGTGAGTTGTATTGTTGAAGAACCAGGTTGTCAGGCCTAAAGAGTGAACTCTAGTGTGAGTTGCACTATTGAAGAACCAGGTTGTCATGTGTGAATCGTGAACTCTAGTGTGAGTTGCACTATCGAAGAACCAGGTTGTCAGGCATGAAGAGTGCACTCTTGTATGATTCAAATTGTAGAATCAAGGTTGTAGTTGGTTATTTTATTGATATACTTCCTAGCAGTGAGTCCCTTGAGTTCCCAGTAGGGCGATTCCTAGTTACTTATGCCAGAGTGATTAGGGATCTTTTCATCGTGACTTATAAAGAATTGCATTAAATGAGCATAAATTAAAGTGCACCATTAAAGAAGGGAAAAATAAAAAATGAAGAGTCATAAGCACCAGATTTGAACACAAAAACTTGATAATGGAGTTCATCCCTGGTGGACTACGTCACAAGGTCATGCTCTCAAATGGGTAGGCTCTTTCATTAACTCAACAAAAGAATTTGGCAAATACATGAATATACCTCAGTCTGAAATCAAGCTGCATAAATAATTCTCAGATCATAAAAAAAACATCATCACTGGATTCGTGGTGTTGAATTGCCCAAAAATATCTGTCTCCATGCTCTGATCCAACTTTGGCACTCCCAAGCCCAAGAGGAATTCTGTGTCGGTTTCTGTGCCCTCTGAAACCTAGAATTATGATAGTCTTGTCTTGAAATCCATGCTCGCAAGTCCATATGGTCCGCGCCTCCTTCCTGGATCTGGGTGGATTGTACCCTTTTAATTAATGAATATGAGTGGATATACCAAGTGGCATCGGTGGCGCGTTGGTTATGGGCGGAGTTGTAAAGGCATTGTGTATTGAGGAGGTTCCAGGTCGAATCCCACTAGTCTCCAATTTTAAACGTTGGTTTGTATATATATATATATATATATATATATATATATATATATATATATCCGTTGCCCCGCTAATTTTAGCGGATCCACTATCTATACTTCCATCCACTGCTAACATTGGCATGGTCCACCAGATTTGGCAGACCCGCCATATTTTTAAAACAAAAATTCATTCATGGGTAAATATTGGACATTTTTGGTATGCCACGTGTCACCCAATGATTGGGCCATGTGGCACCCACCGATAGGTACACCTGTATGCTGACGCTGCTTCCCTGTCACTCCATTCTGACACGTGGTGCTACGTGGCACTTTTCTATTGGTCCACTGAGACCCCTGAAAAGCCCATTGGTAGGTGACACATGGAAACCTCCGGTGCTGTCACATGGAATGCTGACATCATCAACCCATACAATAACGTCACCCTTCCATGTCAACTGCTGACGTCAACAATATGGATGATGATGTGGCCCCATGCTGATTGGCCTTGTTTGACCACAACTTTGACGGTGAATATCTTTCAAACCGTAACTCCGTTTGACGATCCGTTTGCCACGTTAGAAATATTGTGACATGTTATTCACGATCATGCCATTTTAATTGATCTTTGGGAAATTTGAATTTTTTCCCTTTCTCTATTTGCTGGAGCCATTCTGAGCGTTTTGAGTTGCCTTTGTGAGTTCTGAGTTATTCTTAGCCTTCTCTGGATCCTTTTTGGATCATGCCTTCCCATTGAGATCTTTTTGGACCACCAAAATATTTCATCAATCAACTGGTAAGTGAGGGAAAATTCCCCTCACTTTGACCTTCTTGATCCACTTTACCCTTCTTGGATGTGTTTCTTTTAAGCCTACTTGAAGATAATCAACATCACCCCTGCATGAATTCCTCATCCTCCTATCCAGGATGATATCTTCCTGTAGCTCATCCAAGTAATTAGGTGAAAACTCATCAACTAATGGTATTGAAACTTCCTCATCTTGATCCATGATCATGGGAGGCTAAAAAAGTTTCAAGTTCTCAACGTTCACAACTGAGTAAATATGCATATAAGGTGCCGAAAAGAATTGGTACCGCTTTTCTCCAAGATAGTGAAGGGTCCATAACGAATGGGATTGAGTTTCTTTCCTTCACCCTTCAATCTCTCCTTGCTGATGTGAAGCCATAACCGGTCTCCAACCTAGAAATGATGATCAACCTTGTGCTTGCCATGCTGAGATTTACATTATGTTTGACTTTTCTCGAAATGTTCCCTGACTACCTGGTGTATCTGCTGAATCCTCTAGATGAAATTGTAGGCTTTTTTCTCTATTCATTCTTCATTTACATCAACATATCTCCTGTACATCAAGTTCAAAGGAACCTTTGGTAGGTACCCAAAACATGTCTCAAAATGTGAACTCTGAGTGGATGAATGTAAAGCTCGGTTGTATGCATGTTGTACATAGGGTATCTGTTCATACCATACCTTGGGACTCTTCCAATAGTAGCCTCGAAGAAAAAGTACCACTGTTTGGTTTACCACCTCTATCTTTCCATCGGTTTGTGGATGGAAAACAATACTCCTTTTCAATTTGGTGTCCATCATTCTCCACAAGATAGTCCAAAAGTCCCCAATGAATCAAGTATCCCTATCCAATACGATAGATGTGGGTAATCCAAAGTGAACCCAAACATGCTGAAAGAAGAGATTAATAGTCTTCTCAACATGATTTGCTTTTTACAAGGCATAAAGATACACATCTTGCTGAACCTATCCACTACAACATACAAATAATCATGACCCCCTTTGGTCATGGGTAAACCCCCTACAAAATCCATGGATATACTTTCCCATGGATGGGATGGACTAGGAAGTGGTGAGTATAACCCCAGTTTTCTATTAGTGGGATTACAAGTAGAACACATCACACACCCCTTTACATATTTAGTTACAATTGCTTTCATTTGAGGCCAGTAACAAAACCTCTGAAAATGAGCCATATTTTTTCCTACTCCAAAATGCCCAGACACAAGAGAAGTATGAGCTTCTCGTATTACATGGACTCTTCACTTGTAGGAATACATAGCTTTCCGAGATGGTAGAGTAACTTTCCCCGCAGACAATAGTTCTCTACCTGTGCACCAAGGGTTAGCTTCATATATACTTCTTTAAAATCTTCATTGATGGCATATTGTTCTATATAGATATCATGAGATAAATAAGCATTCTTCAAAATAATAGAAGCAACAATAGGAGGTCTAGAAAGCATATCAACTGCCTTGTTACTTGTACCCTTTTTGTACTTGATTACCAAGTGAAATTGTTGTAGAAAACCCATCCACCTGTAGTGCTGATATTGTTGCAATTTGGTCTGTGCTTGAAGATACTGCAAGGGTTGGTGATCTGTATGTATGATTGTTTCCTTTCCTAACAAGTAGTGCTTCCATTTATTTACACTCTGGACTAATGCATACAACTCTTTATCATATGGAGGATAGTTAACAACAACTTGGTTAAAAGTTTCAGAGTGGTAATAGATAGGCTTATGATATTGCATTAGTATTGCACCCATGGTGTATCCGTTGGCATCTATCTCGATCTCAAAAGGATGTTGAAGATTTGACAGTGATAATACTGGTGCGGTACTGATCTTTCCCTTCAAAGTGTCGAAAGATTTTTGTTGCTTTCCTTCCCATTGAAAAATGTTCTTCACACTGGTTAAGGAATGCAGAGGAGATTCTATGAAGGAGAAGTTGGGAATGAATCTCCTCCAATACTCGACTGCCCCTAAGAATCTTTGAACTTCGGTTACACTTTTTGGTTCAGGCCAATTTACAATTACATCAACTTTGGAAGGGTCAATTTTCAATTGTCCTCCTCCTATAATATGACCTAAGTACACAAGTGCAGTCTTGCCAAATTCACATTTAGACAATTTTACATACAACCTTTCCCTTTGCAAAGTATCAAATACTTTCTTTACATGCCTCACATGCTCATCCCAAGTCCCGTTAAAAACAAGAATTTCGTCTAAATATACAATCACAAATTCATCTATGAAAGGCCTGAATACATCATTCATCACATGCATGAAAGTTTCCAAAGAATTACAAAGACCAAATGACATAACCAACCACTCAAACAATCCCTGTTTGGTTTTAAAGGCAATTTTCCATGCATCTTGTTCTGTGACTCTGATTTGATGATATCCACTGCGTAAATCCAACTTAGCGAAATAGACAACATTCTTCAATTGATCAAGTTAATCATCTATGCGAGGAAGAGGGTATCAATTTTTCACCGTGATTTTATTTAAGGCTCGGTAATTGACACACATTTGCCATGTGCCATCTTTCTTTGGTACCATCATGACCGGAGAACCAAAAGGAGATGAAATGGTCCTACTGACCCCTTGATCCAATAAGCCCTGTACCTACTTCTTGATCTCTGTCATCTCCACAATTGACATCCCGTACATGCCCACATTAGGAAGAGGAGAATCTTGGTGAAGATGTATTTGATGTTGGATTTCCCTCTTAGGAGGTAATCCATCTGGTTCCTGAAAAATATCATCATACTTAGAAACAATATCAATGAATTCCATTTTATGTGATGGATCACACCCTTGGAAAGTGTTGGATGTCCCAACATCTTTCTCTTTGAAAACCATGAGTACATATCTCTTATTAGTGTTTATAAGTCTTTTCATTTGACCTGCACTAACAAGTGTTGTATTTACCCTCATGCTGTGAGCTCTAACAATATATTCCACTCCCCCCTTAGTAAGGTGGTATTTGGTCTCATGACGAAAGAAGACTTCTTTTCTATAATAAATATAAGGACTTCCCAACACTATGCCGCATATATCAAGTGGTACAATGTCCAAATCTACTTCATCAATCAATTTTGAAGCAATAACAAATCTGATCCTACATTGTTTGGTGACATTAAGTTTTTCTTTGTCACATACCCAACTGATAAGGTTTCAGATGTGTTTTCGTTTCAAGACCCATTTTCTTGACATGTGCTTCAGATATTAAGTTTACTTGGGAACCCAAATCAAATAACGTATCTATCTTAGTATGTTTAGATACAACTCTTATGTGAAATAACTCATTCCTCTTTCGTTCATCAACATGAGATTCATCATTGGAACTAGAACTAGCATGAAGATAATCTTTACCTTGTACTCCAACCGCTGTGATATTTCCTTCATCTCCTGAATCGAAACCAAGATCTTGATGTACTATAGCAATGGTCTTTGTCATCCCCTTTCCACCGAATTTTTTCGGTTTCTTTTTTGGATGCAGTTTCCAACAATGTTCTTCATTGTGACCACCCTTCTTGCAATGCATGCAAGTGGTTTTCCTCCTTCTCTCGTCACTGTAGCGGTCTTCTTGTCCTTCCTTTTAAACATATTAAAAGTCTTCTGTGGTAAATTGGAAGGTTTCTTTGTGGGATTTTCTTGAACATGTTTTCCCCCATTCTCAAGGTGAGTGGCTTGCACGTAAACTTTGTCAAGACTAGTGGGGTCAAAAAAGAGAAAAGTATGTCAAATATAACTGTGAAGTGCACCAATATACTTCATTACATTTTCATAAGAATCCAAAGGAATGTTCAATGTAAGATCTTTCTTCCTAAATTCTTCTGTGAAACTTTGTACAGTTTGTTCTTTACTTTGCCTTAAAGTTTGTCATTCCATCATTGCTTTATGTAAATACCCTAATGGATAAAATTGCTTCCTTTTCGCTGATTTAAATTCCGACCATGAGAAAAGAAGATTACCACACTTACTTTTGTCCTAAAGCTTTCTCTCCCACCATACGAGAGCGGTGCCTTCCAACCGAAGAGAAGCTAGTTGCACTTTAACTTCCTCTTCATCAATATGATGGACACGACAATACACTTCAACCTGTTGGATCCAATTATCTAGATTTTCAGGATTATCATCTCGATTAAACATAGGTAAAGCAAATTTTACATCAAGCTTTAATAATGGTTTCTTAAAAGAGGCTTTATGGATAGAACGATGAGAATGATGAGAATGCTCAGAGGAAGAATGACTAGAACTTGAAGGTGAAGATGGAGGCTCAGGAGGATCTCCTCCATCCCCTTGGTTTACCGAAGCATAATCATCTGCATGTGATTCCTTTTTCTTCCCTTTCTTATTCATCCTCTTCTCGTAATATGCATACATTTGCTCGACCATTTCTGACATGCGATAAAAGACCATGTCAAAGTTTTTCTCCTGTTCATCACGCTTGTCCTCTTCTTCCATTTTCTTCCTTCTAGATACATGACCAACTTTGGGATTGAAAGTCTTAAGAGTTCCTTCACCCTGCTTATGCTTGGCCCTAGTAAGCATTCACACTCAACAATTCAATTCAAAGATGAATGCTCTGATACCAACATGATCCGAGATCTTTTCATCATGACTTATAAACAATTGTATTAAATGAGCATAATTTAAAGTGCACCATTAGAGAAGGGAAAAATTATAAATGAAGAGACATAAGAATCATATATGAACCAAAAAAATTGATAACGGAGTTCGTCCCTAGTGGACTATGTCTCCGGGTCCTGCTCTCAAATGGGTAGGCTCTTTCATTAACTCAACAAAAGAATTTGGAAAATACATGAATATACATCATTCTGAAATCAAGCTGCAGAAATAATGCTCAGATCATAAAACAAACATCATCACTATATTCGTGGCATCGAATTACCCAAAAACGCGTGTCTCCATGCTCCAATCTGACTCTGGCACTCCTAGGTCCAAGAGGAATTTTGTCTCGGTTTTTGTGCCCTCTCCAAACTACAATTATGGAAATCCTATCTCGAAATACATGCCCACAAGTACGTATGGTCCACGCCTCCTTCCTAGATTTGGGCAGATTGTACCCTTTTAACTAATGAATACGGGTGGATATACCAAGTGGCATTGGTGGCGCGTTGGTTATGGGTGGAGTTGTAAAGGCGTTGGGTATTGTGGAGGTTTCGGGGTCGAATCCCACCGGTCTCCAATTTTAAACATTGGTTTACATATATATATATATATATATATATATATATTTCAATATATCCATTTCCACACTAATTTTAGTGGATCCTTTATCAATACTTCCATCGACTACTAACATTGGCGTGGTCCGCCAGATTTGGTGGACCCGCCATATTTTTAAAACAAAAATTCGTTCACGGGTCAATATTGGACATTTCTGGGATGCCACATATCACCCAATGATTGGGCCACATGGCGCCCACTGATAGGTACACCTGTATGCTGACGCTGCTTCCCTGTCACTCCATACTGACACATGGCACTTTTCTATTGGTCCACATGGACCCCTGAAAAGAACATTGATAGGTGACACATGGTAGCCTCTGGTGCTACCACGTGGCATGTTGACATCAACAACCCATATGATGATGTCACCCTGCCATGTCAGCTGCTGACATCAACAATATGGATGATGATGTGCCCCCCTTTTGACTGGCCATGTTTGAATGCAACTTTGACCATTGATATCTTTCAAACCATAACTCCGTTTGACAAGCTGTTTGCATCGTTAGAAATATTGTGATGCCCTCTTCGCGATCATGCTATTTTCACCGAGTTTTGGGAACTTTGATTTTTTTTCCCTTCTCTGTCTGTTGGAGCCATTCTGAGCATTCTGAGTTGCCTCTGTGAGTTCTGAGTTATTCTTAGCCTTCTCTATATCCTTTTTGTATCATAGAGAGACCTTGATAAATGAATGGTGTAGCTTGAGGGACCGAGGAGAGTGAAGGGGGAACATTCCTTGGGTCAACATTGATAAATGAATGGGACACCATTCCTTGGGTTGGGAAGGTCAATAGGAAGAGAGTTGGTGGAAATTGGGATAACTGTATGAGAATGCCAGTGGCTTATGTATATGTTACGAGCGAGGGTGCCTTTTTATTTGTGCTTTTGGGGGTTGGATGTGCCTATGTATCCATGGTATTGGGGTCAGAGTGTCTATGTAATTTGTTTAGGCTGGAATTCCCGTGTGATTTCAGGCTAGAGAGTCTATATGTTGATTATTGGTGGGGGAGCCGAAATTGTAAAATGAAATTACACCTGTAGGGTGTTGTGCACTTAGGACAATGAAAAAATAATGGGGAGGGGATGTAACATCCCTAGTTCTAATCCCCATGAATTATAATGTAATTTTATAAATGTGAATTAGGCTGGTGATCCGATGCGTTGGGGCGTAGAGCCCGTATTGATTTAATGTGGTCGGGGGACGATTTGCATATTATGAACATTGAAATAGTTAATAAAATTAACAATCACTGGTTGCGATACGAAAGAGATGAAGAATGATGGGGGGATATGATTCCACAAGAGAGAAGGGTCCAAGGGGGAATTATTCATGGGTATTAATCCAACCCACATTCTTGAAATTATTATCTTTGTGTATAACCTTCTATTTGTTGATTGAGTGTATGAGAGGCCAATCATTAAACTCATGTACGAGGGTGGGTATGAGTGGTCACATCCCATATTTATTGGAGAGAATGGGATGAGGTACAATCATCTTTGAGAAGAGTGTGGGTCAAGAAAGAAAGGAAGAAGAGGAAATTCATACGCAGAAGAGGGGAAAAGTTTTACATACAGATTTTGGGTAGAAAAGAAGGGAATAGGTTTGGGAAGAGGACCAACCATGGTATACTTGAAGGAAACCATTGTTTGGATGTGTTTTTATGTGGATATAGAGGCCTATGTGCCGGTAAATTAGGTTGTAATCATGTGGTGCGATTTCTTGTTGAGAAATATCTTAGAGCCTTGTGAAAGATGCTTTGAGAAAACATGAAACAACTAAGAGTTCATAGAGTTCCCAATTGAGTGATTCTTGTCCAACCGAATGCACTAGTGGTCCTGATAAATGAATGGTACAACCTGGGGGACTGTGAGTAGTGAAGGGGGTACATTCCTTGCGTAGTGCAGGTTGTGGGAAAAAGAGAGAGCTGGATGTTTGGAACTACTGTGAGACTAGAACTTGGGTTTCTGGGTGCTCTGTGTGGAGAGTGGATATCTAGTAGGACAGATCTCCTTGTGGACTCATAGCCTCAACTTAGGGTGGCTTTTTGATGAGAGAAAGTGATTATCAACGCCTATGGTTGGGAGGTTCATCCTTCATTTGCAGCCAATTGGTTAATCATTAACAAATAAGTGTTTATGTTATGTTCTTATGTTAAATTCCATTTTGTAAATAATTTGTATGATTGTTGTGTGTTTTTTGTTGCTTGAACAATTGTATTCATGTTTAATATACAATTTAGATGCATTTAGAACCGTAGTATCAGTCAAATGGTCAAATATGTGTGTGATCTATGGCTCGTAATCTATAGGAATTTGATTAGCAGTAAATCTTAATATTTTAATGAGTTTCCACACGTAATGTTTCTCAACTAGCCATTGGGTACATTACATTATGGTATCCGAGCTTCTGGTTCAAACACCAAGCTTGTATGGGCTCAAACTAGAGAAAATTTGTGAAATTTTCTATTGCTTATTTTGTCTGTGACCGTTTTGGGGAAACATGATATTTTAAGAGAGAAATCCCCAATTGTGTGAGTGAAATCTAAGTTTGAATGACTCTGGACGGTTTAACAAGGTTAATGGAGTAGAGCGGTGAAGTTGCAGATTGAAATTCAACCTAGAATAATCAAAATTTGAGTTTTAATGGATGCCTATAGAGTTGCAGGAAATTTGGAGAATTGACGCCTGTGATCGTGCTTAATCTCATGATTGATGGTAGATATTCACTATGATAAATTTAAAATTCATAAGGATTCAACCATTTAAAAGGTTTATGGGATCAACCACCGAGATTAAATTGGGGGTTGTGAAAAGGATTAGATCAACAGTCCAGATCAATTAGAGAAAAGTCAAAATTTTTCTAAGTGTGAAGTTTGACAATAGAATCCACCGAAGACTGATGATCAGATCGACGAGTTTGGAAAAGTGTTGGAATTTTTCCAAGAGAAATCATCGACGACCAATGGATGGATTGAATGAAATGATGAAGATTTGAGTTGACCATAAGACATCTCTGATCGTTGATGGCCGATGGTCAAGGGTTGGTCGAATCTACCGAAGTGTTTTCAATCACCGATGGAAGTTGCTGATGGCCAATGGGACAGTGGTCGGGTGTTGGATGATTCGGTAAAGTGTCCCAAACAAGCAATAAAATTTGTCGATGTCTGATGGGACGATGGTCAGAGGTCGGCCAAATTTTGTGGAGTGTTCAAACATAGCAAGAGAAGTCACCAAGGGCTGATGCGCTGATGGATTGACGTTGAACAAAGTCGGTGAGGTATCTGGGTTGTCCAAGAGAATTGATTGATGGTCGAAGGGGGAAAGAGGATGATGACACCATCGTCCTCATGTCATGCCATGTCAGCATCCATGTGTCATGCCACATCACCCAAGTTGACACATCAGGATGACATGTCATGCCATGTTAGCATCCATGTGTCATGCCATGTCAACAACTACCACGTCGACCAATAGAAGCAACCGATGGTCGATGGTCAAATCGAATGATTTAGGAAAGAGTTCGACAGTCATCGGGGATCGTCGATCACCAATGGGTTGATGGTAGGGAATCAATAGAATCAACAAAGAGTTTTTCATTCATCAACAAATATCGCTGACGATTGATTTAAGATTTGTTTGAAAATCGGGTGTCAGGGAAACAGACTAACGACCGACGATCAGATCGATAGCTTTGGAAAAACGTTTTGTGCATACAAAGGATGATACTAATCTCCGATGGATGACAAGGTCATATCAACGATTTATATGTATCATGATTTGAGATCAATGATTAATATTTAAAGAACTGTTAGAGTAGTAAAACAATGAATTTTGTGTGAAATTATTTTATGAAATTTTCATATTTTTGGAAGGTCATTAACTTGTGGGGCATTTTTGAGGCCCTAAACGACATTTTTAGAGTGCACCAAGTCACACTTTGTGTTTTTGGATCAAATAAAATAACTCAAAGAGAGCTATCCAATGAGCTAAACGGTTCGCGAAATGGAGCTCCTATGAGAAATTTATAGCCAAAATAATGAGGGTAAAATTTTGACACTAGTTTTACTTCCTAAAGGCATAACTCTATGCTTAGAAGTCCATTTGGGGCACATGAGTAGTCGATGTAAATATTATGACCCATAGAATCTAGCGGTGGAGTCATATTTTGGTTATAGGTACCTAAAAATATGCAGGAAGAGAAATAAGACACCTGTAGCATACATGAGTGAATTGAGTAAAACAACCTAAACTTCTCTGGACCATAAATTTCAGCTTGGAGCTCGGATTTGAGCAAGAAAATAGTTGTTGTAATGGTATTGAGGAGTAGAAGACATATGTAAACCCAGAATTTTGATTTGGGCAATTAAATTTCTCATAAATTAATAAATAGATTTCCGTAGCAGTAAAAAGAGTGGGATTGCAACATGTAGTTGTTATAACGTTTCACTCAGATTTCAGATTGAGTTATGAGTACATTCGTTGGGAAGCTGTTTTGGGTAGGAATGAATCAAGAAAATAAAAATTGAATTGGTGAAATGTGTCCTTCATAAATTGATGAATAAATAACCTGTATTCTATATGATGAAATGTTTTATGCTATGCATATTTCTACTAGTAAATATTACATGCATATTTATTGTAGAATTAGAGGTACAGAAAGAATTTTTAGTTCTTATATGAGGACTGGAGTCATGGAAGATGATCAAGGATCTTACAACTATGAGGAATAGATCAGAGGTCTGCATGTTAGCATGGGGAATGTCGAGACAGATTCAAATGGAAGAAGAGATAGGAAAGAGCCCGTCACTATGAGAAGTCGATTGAGGTAATAAAGAGCTACATGGAAAGTAATGAAAAGTGGAATTGAATTCCATGAACCATGTAATTATTTGATGTGCAGATTTTTATAAATGGTGTCAAAGTTTGGAGAAACTTTCCTAATGGTAGAGGTGAGTTCCAAAGGTGATTGTTGTGTAATTAAGAGTGTATATGCTTAGGATAGTACCTATGCATAATATTAGAGGCACACTTGAAGAGAAATATCTTGACAAAACAAAGGCTAATATTACTAACAGGGCATTGTTATTAAGAAGAAGAGCACTTTGCAGAGAGTGTTGTGTGAAAAGTATTTCTAGAAAGAGGACAAGATTATGGAACTGAGAACTGTGTGGGTCTATTCTAAATTAATTCCAGGGTCCATTGGACAAGAAAGAGGTTAAGGTTGTGCAAATGGTTGAAGCATCAAATAAATGAAAAGGAAAGTGTAGGGAAGGTGTTTCAAGGTGATTAAGGGTCTAAATAAAAATAAATATTAGTATTCAAATTCTATAGATATTGAATGGATGCAAAGGAAGGTCAATAGATATTTTACATAGGGTATGAACTCAACAAGTAAAGAATGCCATTTCATGCATAATAATCCAATAGGAATCCATAACCTTGAAGATAGAAATATAGTAAAGGCAACAAATATTGTTGCAAGAGAAGGAGAAGGGATATCATGAGATGAGGTGTGACTTATGGCTAGATCAACAATATCTATGAGAAAGCATGGGAATGTAGGAAGAAGGAATTGTTAGATATGATCCAACAACTTGTTGGCAGCCCCACATATTTTCAACTTTTTTTTAAGCATTTAGCTGCCTACCTGGGGGTCATACAATTATTGTTCTTCATAAGCAATTTTTGAAACTATAATTGTGATCTTTTGGTCATTCCTAGTATTTTTCTTTTTCATGCTTCATTCATGACTGAAAGCATGAACGAAGTTTTTACCTCTTTATCTAAAGCTTATGAAAGGTGGATGACTCTACAGTTTTTGTTAATAAACATTCTTTCCTGCTATGAAGCTCATCTTCTTTATTGACTCCTCAAATGTGAAGCATATTTTGGGTTGTTATTCGAATCAACAATGATCCATTTGATTTAAACCATGATATATATTTTTATGTCTCTTTTTCATGCCTATCCTTGTCATTACATGTTGGTTTATAAATTTTTCCTTCTCCCGAACTTTAGAAACCAAAACCACCTCGTTGCGCAATGATAATTTTTAATGCACCTGGTCGTGGCATGTACCATGTGGGAGGTGGAAAACCGACAATGATAAGCCCATCACCTTGAGCTAAGTCTCGAGTTTCGCATGTACTCCTAGCATTCATTTCATGAAACACCTTCATTTGGTATTGAAGAGCCTCTGTTCATACACGCTAGGGTATTGATGAGTTTTGGTTCTGAAATGTCGTTATGGTCTTCTCCTAGAAACCCTCCCTACTCACTGTGTTTTATTGTTTGCCTTTTGTATCCCCATGGCCCCGGTTGTCAGGATTGAACCCAATGGATCTCAGACCCTGCTCCTGTGTGATGATGCAAGGGAGGATCTCGAGGGTCAAGGCTGGCTTATTTTTATTGAGAAGTTTCAGGATTTCAACTTGCAAACCGCTCAGGAATTTGCCCTTTCCTTTGACGGATGCCGAGCCAAGGTAGGAGACATTCAGGTTGAGGTCATAGATGAATTTTTAGGTCAAGCAATAGGCTTTCCTTTGATCGAGCAGAAGTAGTTAAAAAACGCCAAGGTCGAGGAGGTTCGTTGGAGCCTTTTCTTCACATCTCAAAAAATCAACTGCTATGACAAATGTATGCCCGTGTCCCTGTTTAAAACCCGATGGCATGGTTTGCTAGCAGTCTTGAAACAATTCGTGACGTGCGAAGGACATTTTGGTTTTTTTTCTTTATCATATATGTTTGTTAATGAATTTCATTGGGTTTCAATTAAATATGCCCTATTACCTGTGGAGAAGCCTGTATAAAATGGCAAAGAGGTAAAAGAGACAACAATTGGATTCAAGCCTGTTCCACCATGGTTTGACAAAGATACTGTTGATACATCAATTGAAGTTACAAAATGATGACTGGAATGCCTTCCTAACCAGAAATGGTTTTGTTAACTCTAATGCTGTAGAGGTTGACAAACCCATGATAGAGGAAACCATAGTCCCTTCATCTACACAGGCCTATGTTACAACCACCCTCAGTAAGCCTATACCCGACCCAAAAGTTGTTGAGCAGAGCCATGAACAATGCTCACGTCCTAACGCTTCTGCTAAGAACGCAAACAAACCTGTGGGTAAGCCATCTAAAGGTGATATTGATTTAGGTTTTAAAAATAAAAGGGCAGGTAGGTTGATCTCAAGGAAACTACAAAATAAACCAAACGCTGATGTGAGCTCGATCAAAATTATCGAGATCCATGAAAGCTCAGATTTGGAGATCGAAAGATTCTTGGCCAAAGAAGACCCTCCATCCTTCGAAGCAGATCCTGACCAGGCTTACAATTTCATGGATAATTTTCCACCCTGCTTGAAGCACAATCAAGGATTTCTAGGTATCAAGTTTGATAACAAACCTAAAGGCGACAGTGGGCACAGTCCGACACACAACCGTGGGTATTCTCAAACGACCATCACAGATTCACAATGTGAAACTTGTCTGTTCTGGATTGACAAATATTATGCAGACATACCCATTTTACAATCACAAATCAAAACCCTTACTGATCAGTTCGACCCCCTAACAGATGAAAATCGTAGGCTCAAGTCCATTGTTCAGAGACAAAGAAAACATTTGAAAACAACATGCAACATCATAGTAAAAAACGTCGAGAGTGTAACAACAGTGATCAATTCTGAGATCATGTGAATCATTTTGATTTTCCAGTTAAAGGTAAAGATTTGTTTTTATTGTGTTATATTCTTTTTCATAAAATAAATTAGATTTCGTTGCTAAAATAAGACTTTCAACAGAATCAACATATTCTGTAGCCAATCTATTCTTATTCGAAATTTGGAAAATATCGGTTAAATGAATATCTGAATTTCTTTATTTCATATTTTTATTTCAGGAAATCTAGCAATTTATGTTGATCAAATGATATGAAGAATTTCTGGGCTTATTAGCCATATCCATGGCTTATTTTTGTGTAAACAGGAACAATCTCTTTTAGCTTTTAAGAGATTTAGTGTGATCTGGGGTGGTTATATTCCCCCCTATTTTTGTAATTAGTAGATGATTGTAGAGATTTAATCTTATCTCATAAGATAAGACAATTAGCTTTTCTGAACCCTTTAAAAACTCGTATTTTTTGTAATGAGGGCATCTTGGCCTGGGGCTGAAGGTGGATGATTCATTCACGAATTTGGACGAAACATATATTTACATTTTAGCTTTAGGTCTCTGTAAATGTTGTTTTCATTTATGGTTTGTTTATCCTAATTAATTAATAGTTGTTGATATCTTTTGTCTTGACAATATATTATGGCATTGGGATAACCCTCTTAAAATACTATCCACATTTTGATGCTTCAGATATTGAAAAGAGTGGTCATTCGTTCAACCCAAATGATAAGATTTTTCTTTAAATTTTGTTCAATGATTAAAAGCATGTTGTTACAGTTAGATTTATCTTAAATGTAATTGCTTGCAATCACAAATACCACAACGATTATTTGCATCTCATCGCTATATCGTTAAAATTCAATAGTCAATATATTGTTTTGCCTTTATTGCGAACAATTTTAAGGTTCACTGCAGATTTATCTCTTGGACAGGCTGGCTGGACATTCTATAATCATTCAGATGTTGGATGCATGTTGATTAAATAATTGATAGGATAGTTCATTTATTTCTTTCGTTTATTTTTTTTCGAAACTTTAATATATGGTCTAGCTTTGACCATCCACATACTCCTGTTTCATAGTATCTTTTTAAATTTAGATTAATAAAGAGAAAACAAAAAATAGTTTATGTGCTTTCTTTATCTGCTTTTGTTAAAGAAGCCATCTTTACATAGATTTTCGTGAGTTTAGATTAAAACTCGCAACTTGTATATCATGCACATAAATAAGATAGGTAGATCTGTTGTTTAAATATCATCTACAATAGTTATATACATACATACATACATACATACATACATACATACATACATACATACATACATACATACATACATACATACATACATACATACATACATACATACATACATACATACATACATACATACATACATACATACATACATACATA
>JASDQU010104829.1:53167-75607 GCA_032191745.1 Picea mariana | reverse complement strand
TATATATATATATATATTAAGTGGTTATTTAATAGTTATTTCTTTTATTTATTTCTTCTAGGACTTTTAGATTGGCCAAAAGAGCCATTAAACCCATCAGAACGAGTTACACCAAACACCTTGGGTTATTTAGACAACCCCGGACCAGACTTTTTCTTCCAATTGACGGCCAATCATTTTCTCCCGTCAACAAATGGCGCTAGAAGGAGGGCCTGAACATGATTGATGGCACGTGGAGGTCGGAAGAATCCTCCCCCACACACCCGCTCCCCTATAGTAACAAGAAGTCATTCTGATGACAACGTTACTTCTCAAACAACAACTACCTCAAACGAAAATCCACAGATTACCGTTGAGGCAGTAACCCCAAACCCTCCAGGGTCCAACGTCCAAGAAATTGTTCGTCAATCACTTCTAAGGACACACGAGGCTTAGGCCCATATCAGACAACCAGGTCAACCACTGAATCAACCCTTAGATTTCTCTGATATCAGAGAACAACTTGAAGGCACTGGTCTTCTCCTAAATCCAATGGATCCAGATCGCATGCTCACTCCTACAGCCAGAGGATCTGGTATCCCACCTTCGCCACCTCCTTCATATCCTTCCTCTTCGGGAGAAGAATCATTCGACGAAGGTAGTTCTTCATCTCAGCCTTCGACACCACCCATGCCCATGGAAAATCTAAACAATCCCGCCAGACCTTGGCTCGATCAAGATGCTGTGGCCATACCTGGACCCCAACACCCTTTGCCTAAACATCTGGAGAAATGGCTCCCTAAATTCGATCCAGATTCTAAACAAATCGCTGAGGATCACATAAAAAAATTCATGTTAGCCATTAGACTCCAAAACATAGAACACGAAGATGTAGTATGTAGACTTTTTCCATATACGTTCGAAGGCAATGCCTCAACGTGGTATTTTTCCCAAAAACCCCACACCATTGTATCTTGGGATAAATTCGAGTCCTGTTTCCTCGAGAAATTCATAGATGACAAAACTCCTGAAGTCTTAGTCATGGAACTCTCTAGTTTAAAGATGAACCTCAAGGAAAAAATAAAATACTTTAATCAAAGGTTTCTAACATTAAAGAATCGAATCCCCATTGATTCAATGCATGCTGAAAATCTTATCGTCGCATACTACACCAAAGCCCTACACCAGAACATAGCAATCTAGGTAAAAAGGTCTAAGAAGGCAACATTATTGGAAGCCTTTGAGGAGGCGAGCCAAATTGAGAAAGATATTATAATCCTAAAGGATAATATCTGTAATGATGCAGAGATTACCCCATCTTCTAAGAAGAAAATATAAATTCTTCCTAGACCTCCCCACACCAAAACTCAATTAGAGAGTTCAGGTCTGGAAAGTTTACAAAAGGTCATTCAGAAATTATCAAATCAAGTTGTAGATTTAAGGAGATCAACTGAAGAAGCCTCTTCAAGCAAAGGTCCTTACAAACCCCCTTTTAGAAAACCTTTTCCCACAAGCCGACCCAACTTAAATTCTGAAGGCCTTAATCTAGAAAGCCTGCAATATGCTATACGGTCGATCCTTAAAGCACATGATAACTTAGTTCCCCCTAAGATTTCTGAAGACATCGCTGAAAAAGAAACAATGGAAGAGGAAAAACCCTCTCCCAACATCTTCGGGCATTTTTCGGACAGTATCTTTCAAGCCAATTTTGAAACAGTTCATCCTTACAATACCTGAAGCAAAACCCAGAATAAACCCTCTTCTGAAATTGGAGCTAGTACGCCCCAAAAACAATTTAAGCAAACTGAAACTAAACAGAATTTAGCAACCCCAAGTTTAGAATACGATTTGATTGAAGACCTTAAGAAACTTAGAGATAATATTTCTGTTTATGAATTGTTGAAATTTCCTTTTCTTCTGCAAAAGATGCTTCAAAACATTGCATAAAACCATAAAAACAACAATTTGAACAGCACACAACTGGCAGAAAATAGCCCTAAAACATCTCAAAAGGTCCCTGCTAAAACTACACTAGAACTCTCAGATAAAAGAGACCTTCCTCTAAAAAGTGTAACAAATGTAGATAAAATAATTCCAGTGACTGTGACTAAAAACCAACAAAGTTCTGCTGTCAATGTTCGTAAAAATGTCCCACCTTTTTTATTGAATTTCAAAATTTTCAATATAAATGTACATAATTGTATGGTAGATTCTGGCCCATCATCAAATGTAATGCCTTGGTCTGTCTGCCAAAAAATCAATGCTGAAGTTCAACCTTCCAGTTTGAAAATTATTCAGCTTGATCGAACCAACGTTAAAGTGATAGGTGAATTAAAAAATGTCCTTATTAGGTTATCCTCTAATCCTAAAGTTCACCAGATTATTGATATCATTGTCATTGACATCCCTGAATTATATGGCTTATTTTTAAGCAGGGATTGGTCCGAACAGTTGCATGGCTACTTTGCAACAGACTGGTCTCATTTGTGGCTTCCAGAGAATGGAAAGCCTAACAAAATCAAGATCAATCATGAGCGTTACCTCAATATCATCGTGACCGATTTAAATGATGCTAATGAACCATTCACTGCTTCCGCTAATTCACTCGAAATGCAGGGAATGAACACCTTTTTCGGTAACTTCATGGCGGAAACTTCTATCATTACTAACCCGAAACAACAATCAGAACTCATGACATGCAAAAAGTCGGCAGTCCACCCTAATGTGTCACATACAACTGATGAGGCTCACATATGGTCTCTCTACTTCGATGGATCCAAATCTAAAGAAAGAGTTGGTGCAGGATGTGTGATCATTGGCCCAGCAGGTAACAAAACTTTGATCGCTTGCCGATTAGAATTTGAATGTACAAACAACACAGTTGAATATGAGGCACTCCTATAAGGACTCAGAAAAGAACTAGATTTGAAAATACAGAATTTAATAGTATTCAATGATTCAAAAATTGTGGTCAGGCAGGTAAGAAATTCCATTCATTTCCTATTGCCACACCTGAAAAGTTATCAAGCTGAGGTATGGAATCTAATGCACAAATTTTATTCATTTAACATTAAATCCATTCCAAGATTAAATATTTTTGAGGCAGATTTGTTAGCTAATGTTGCTTCCAAACTTTGTCCCACAGAAGGCCTTTCTCCGAACGCATTTTCGATCGAGTTGTTGTTCAGACCATCAGTCCCATACAACATAACTAACTGGAGAGTGTTCGATGATGATTAATAGATCATCAGTTTCCTACACATGGAAGACACTTTCTAAGGTGCGATTATCGATGAAGGCACCCATGATGAAGACCTCTGCAATTTTACGATAATATCAGACCCAAGGTCCCCCGAAACGACATCAGATTTGGTAAATTCTATCCTGAAATATGTGGTAAGATTATAAAAGTTTTATGATTTGCATGATAAATTCAAAAAATTAGTAAATTGTAAAACAAATAGTTCTTCCTTGACCCATGAAAAGGTAAATCTGGGAACTAAAGATAATCCACAATGCATCAATTTGGGAACATGATGTTCTGATCAAGAGAAATCAACCTTTATAAAACTGTTTAAAGAATTTAAGGACTTCTTTGCTTGGACATATGATGATCTAAAAACATTTGAACCTAACATTATACAACATACCATTCCCATGAAACCCTTGACTCAAAATTTCCAACAAAAGTTAAGAAAGATGCACCCAAAACTTGAACCAACAGTCAAGAAGGAACTAAACAAACTTTTGAATGCAAAGATAATTTTCCCAGTAAGGCATACACAGTGGGTTTCTAACCTTGTCCCTGTGAGGAAGAAAAGTGGTGAAATTTGACTATGTGTCGACTTTCGAAACTTATACTGAGCATCTAACAAAGAAAACTACCCTGTCCCACTGATGGAACAAATTCTCCATCAGGTATCCAATTCTGAA
The DNA here is from genome assembly GCA_032191745.1 of Picea mariana. NCBI lineage: Eukaryota > Viridiplantae > Streptophyta > Pinopsida > Pinales > Pinaceae > Picea > Picea mariana. Next base: position 71,695 of record JASDQU010104829.1, on the reverse strand, counting down.
AGATTGTCACTACTAGACGGTTTTTCAGGGTACAACCAAGTCCTCATGTCTCCTCCAGACCAACTGAAAACCACTTTCCATACTCCATGGGGTACCTATGCTTATAGAAAAATTCCCTTTGGGCTTATAAACGCCAATGCCACTTTCCAGAGAGCGATGGATATTGATTTTCGCAGTCTAATCAATAAATATGTAGTGGTCTATCTCAATGATGTCACGGTTTTATCCAAAAATAAGGAGGCTCATCTAGCCCATCTGAGAACTGTTTTACAACGATGCCGTAAGTACGAAATCTCTCTAAATCCTAAAAAATATGTCTTTATAGTGGAACAAGGCAAGCTACTCGGATTCATAGTATCCAATGAAGGTATGATCATTGATCCCGGGAGGACTCAAGTCATTTCAAAACTTCCTCCCCACTCTTCTAAAAAATCTATGCAATCTTTCCTAGGTCAGATAAATTTTGTCAGAAGGTTCGTTCTGAGTTTCTCAGAAATGGTGAGGCCTTTACAAAACTTAATAAAAAATGATGTGCAATACCATTGGGGACCTCAAGAAAGTCAAGCTTTTGACTCAATCAAAAAAGCTATAGTTGAGGCTCCATCTCTAATAAGCCCCGACTTTTCTCGAGATTTCACTCTTTATACATTTGTCTTTGATCGATCTTATGCCACTGTGCTAACCCAAAAGAATGGTAAAAACAACGAGGTTCCCATTGCCTTTATGAGCTCACCCTTTTAAGGGAGTAGAGCTTAATTATCCAGCTGTAGATTAGGATGCTTATGCTGTTTTTAAAGAAGTAAAACATTTTTGATCATATCTACTGAAATCTAGAACTAAATTCATTGTTCCTTACCCTGCTGTCAGAAATTTGCTAGTACAGAAAGAGCTGGGTGAAAAGTGGGCAAACTCGGTCACATCCTTACAAGAATATGACCTTGAGATCACCTCGACACAAATTGTTAGAGGCCAAGGTCTATGTAAATTAACTGTTGATTCAGTTGAAGAACAACAAAGTCAAACTGATATGTTAATTGAAGATCAATATAATCAAAGTCAAATTTGTTGTCTACAAAATCCTACAAATCCTTGGTATGATGACATTAAGTTTTATCTAATACATGGTTCAGCTCCTCATCACCTTGATCCAAAAAAGAGGAGAGCGTTGAGATTAAAGTCTGCACCTTACCAACTTGTGAATGGTATATTATTTCGCAAATTTTTTGATGAAATCCTTATGCGTTGTCTAGCAAGAGACGAAGCAAATAAAGTCTTATCTGAGTTGCATGCGGGAGAATCTGGTGGGCATTTTGGTGGGGACACTATTGCCCACAAAGTATTAAGGGCAGGGATTATTAGCCCACGCTTTTCAAAGATGCCCATACATTATGCCGCAAATGCGCAATCTGTCAAAAGGCTTCTAGACAAGTTCAGAAGGCAGCATTCCCGCTGCAACCTGTCTCGGTGGATTTCCCTTTTCAGCAATGGGGTCTTGACATCATTGGCCCAATAAACCCCACCTCCTTGTAGCAACATAAATACATCATTGCAATGATAGACCATTTCACTAGATGGTCCGAGGCTGCGCCATGAAAAGTGGTAAACACCAGTCAGGTAATATCGTTCCTTAATTCAAATATCATTACTCGATTTGGTATTCCTGAATGCCTGGTTTTCGATAATGCCTCCTATTTTTCTTCCATTGATATGAGTGCCTTTGCTTTAGAAAAAGGGATAAAACTAAAATATTCTGCCAACTATTACCCCCAAGGAAATGGTTTGGCAGAATCGACAAACAAAAACCTGATCAAGATTATCAAAAGAACAGTCTCCGAAAACCACAAAAACTAGCACAACACACTTTTCAATGCAATATGGGCTGATAGGGTGACCCCGAAAACCGCTATTGGTAATTCCCCCTTCTTTCTTGTTTACAGAAGGGAAGCAATTCTTCCTTTGCATGTTCTGCTTCCCTCTCTGCAACTTTCCCAGAAAGTTCAGGAAGACGATTTCCCTCCCTTGGAAAGTTGGATTAATGCTTTGCTGAAGTTAGAAGAGGTAAGAGCTCAAGCGAAACAAAAACTAGATCAGCATCAACATATTGTCAAAAGCTGGTTTGATTCGAGTTCTGCCTCGGAAAAGAATTTTGAGGTAGGTGATCTCATCCTCAAGTGGGATAAACCTCATGAGGGGAAAGGCGAACATACAAAATTCCAAAACCTGTGGTTGGGACCTTTCTTAATCGCCGAAAAACTAGGTCCTAGTTCTTTTCGCCTGTAGAATTTAGAGGGACAGCCAGACACCTTTCCAGTGAATGGACAAGACCTCAAAAGGTATTTCGCCTGACAAATCCTAGATACACCTTTTGTACATAACCTTTTCTGTTTTGGTTTTCCTTTTCATTTTTCTTTCTTTTATTAATTTTTGTTTTGGCTTTCTGAGTTAAACATGCCTGTATTATGGTCCAGTTCAAAAGGAAGAACATAATGCTTCATCTTTAAACAACTGGCAAAGACTGCCGGAGCATCAATTGCTGTATTTTCTTAAGAAAAGCATAGACTATTTAAAGGTGGTTTTTGTTGAGAATTGATTTTTGGTTTCAATTTGCATTTGAAAGTAAACACGACTATCATTAAAATCTCTTTAAGCTGTCCCTAATTTTAAGAAAGCAACTGTAGTGTACCTTTTCACTACCGAGGTTTCCAAACCTCTCAGTTACCATGATCTACATGAATTTTTACATAATTCGTACAGACATTATAAGCACATGCATTTAAACAATTAAACACACGTAATTCTCAGAGTAAATTATATAAGTTACTGCTACAATTAAACAAGCATTAGCATTCCACAGCAATTCCTTTACACAACAAAAACATGATACATAAACAACTCAGTCATGCCAAATGTGATAAAACATAGTTCAAATGCTTATCTTTTAACAGCTATAGAATTCACCAACCAAGTGCAGGCCTTCCACAAACCTCCCAGCCTTAGACCACACTGTTCATCAGCTCAACAGTGGGTCACCCCCGAGCTGGGACCGAGCTCCGCCCCCAAGGCAAGGAATCCTAGGCTAGGCTGAGGTTACAGGGAAGACAACACATAAATATCTGGAAGGATTCTTCCCAAAGATGCCATCTTACGCCCACTACTACCAGACCCTCATTCCCCACATGCCTGTTCCGCCCGGGAGTATACACCTTCACACGCACAGTCCATCGGTGCTAACCTCCCCTCTGGGTCTCGGCAACAGGCTGGATTAGGAAGTCTCAGAGCCCGTAGCTGGTGCTGGGCACTCTCTGAAAGAAAACACTTCCCAGCAAACTCTTCCACCTGGGAAGAGTTGCTCGCAGGCTTGACAACCTGCCTCTTCCAACATCCACCACCTCTCTCACCTGGAGAGAGGTCATACACAGGCTCAACACAGGCTTACTCTGGTCAGTATGATACGTGTAGACCATCACTGCGTGACCACCACAGACAATCGGGAATACAGACTCGGGCTTCTCACACAAGCTCAGCAATGGCGGCAAGGTCTCATGATGTTGGTTCTGGAAACACGTGACAACAATCCACGCAGGAAATTACACAGACTCCTTAGTTTCGAATGGGTAAAGAGTGAACTGGCTTTTCAGACGAACACAGTCTTCTCGGCTCTCAGAATAGAGGGCGTACACGTAATTTTTGCAGAACAAACATAGGCTTTACGGATTTCAGAGATGAACCAGGGTATTCTGGCAGAGGTCATACCGGTTCCACGCTCAGAGGTTTGGTTTGAATGGAAAGCCCCCCCCTCCTCTGCGGTTCATCTCGGCGCTTATATTTGCATGCACCAGGGTTGAAACTTGTCACCTTGGGAACTGCATGCATTCCACAACGTGCATCCCCTTGCACGTTCCCTCCCTTGCCAAGAACTTAGGATAAAATAATATGCACATGGCTCTTTTGAAAATAATATTAAAATATTATTCCAGGCCTAAGCCCCCTAGGCTTAGCCCTTAGGCTCAACACTCAGCCCCTTTTCCCACCTTTCAGCCCCTAATCCCTTGCCCATTCTGTGGACGCTCAGTCCCCCATCACTCATTCATCGTGGTCAGTCTGCATTGGCGGTGTTTATATTTTATTAATTGATTTGCATACATACAAGTACATCAACAAGCTCCTGGCCTTCAGCACTTAGGCTCCCTGGCCTAACAAAACACATAAGCCTACAGCTTATACAAAACTTGGCTCACCAGCCTATAGAACACATTTACAATTCTTTGCATAAAACATGATCTGTAACGGGGCTCGGCCTTGGGGACACTACAATCCCCCTCCCCTTATTTTTGCACTGTCCTCAGTGCAAATTACACTGTCTTTGTAAGTCTTTCAAAATTTTCAAAAAGATGCGGGTACTCTGCCCGCATAACTTCTTCATGTTCCCATGTCGCGTCCTCAGGACCGTACCAGGTCCACTGAACCTTTACAAGCTCTATAGCTCGATTTCGGAGCTGCTTTCTTTTCCTGTCCAATATGCGCATAGGACGTACTTGCAGGAGACCTTCTGGTTCCACCTAAATCACAGTTCAATCGATAACATGATTAGCATCAGGTACATATTTCTTAAGCAGTGAAACATGAAATACATTATGTACAATCATAGATGCAGGCAATGCAAGCATGTATGCAACTGGCCCAATCCTTTCCAGGATCTCAAATGGCCCACAAAATCTTGCTGCCAACTTGGTGCAACTTCCCAATTTCAGGGAACTCCTGTTAGTTTTCACTTTCAGGAAAACATGGTCACCCACTTTAAATTCTCTATGGGTTCTGTTACTATCAGCGTAACTTTTCTGCCTATCCTGGGCAGCTTTCAGATTCTGTTTGATTTTTATCATCTGATCTTCCATCTCTTTGAGTAGTTCAGGTCCAACTACTACTCTGTCAGCTAGATTATCCCAGCTCATTGGAGTGTTGCACTTTCTTCCATAAAGTGCTTCGAATGGGCTCATCTTTAGTGATGCATGGTACCCATTATTGTAAGCGAATTCTACCAAATGCAGGTAGTCTTCCCACCTTGATGGTTTATCCATCACATACATTCTCAGCATGTCTTCTATTACTCTGTTTACTCTCTCTGTCTGTCCATCAGACTCAGGATGATATGCTGTACTGAAGTTCAGATTTGTTTCGAATCCCTTGAACAGTCCTCTCCAGAAATTCGAAGTGAATTTCGGGTCCCTATCAGACACAATTGTCTTAGGAATTCCATGCAAGCATGCAACTTCTTTTAAAAAGATATCAGCAACATCTGCTGCTTTGTGGGTGGTTTAAAGTGGAATAAAATGGGCAGCTTTAGTAAGCTTGTCCACCACCACCATGATTGAATCATGCTGCTTGCTTGTTCTGGGCAATCCTGTGATAAAATCCATTGTTACCACATCCCATTTCCACTCAAGAATAGGTAAAGGCTGCAACAACCCTGCTGGGTGTCTGTGATCATCCTTGACCTTCTGGCATTCCATACATCTGGTGATGTATTCAACAATTTCCTTCTTCATACCTGGCCAAAAATAATGGCTTTTGACTGCTGCCATAGTCTTCTGATATCCAGGATGTCCAACATAAGTCACATTATGCATTTCTTTTAGAATTGCCAGCTTCAATTCTCTGTCATTAGGTACATACACTCTGTTCTTATACAGAAGTAAACTATCAGTTCCTAAGGTATAACCTTCCTCGGTCTGTGGTCTTTCCCGCTGTTGTAGCCTTGCTACCAGTCTTTTGTACTACAAATCAGCATTTGCAGTTTCAAGAATTCTGTCTTTCAACTCAGTTCTGTACATGCTAATGGCTGTAGCATGTAACTCATGCACTTTTCTGCTGAGTGCATCAGCCACCTTATTGTCTTTCCCTTTGATATGCCAGATATCAAAGTCATATTCGCACAGAAATTCCAACCATTTAACTTGCCTGGCATTTAAAGTTGGCTGATCAAATAAATACTTTAGACCATTGTGGTCTGTTCTTAATTCGAATTTCTTGCCCATGAGGTAATGTCTCCATTTCCTCAATGCATGGACAACTGCTGCCAGCTCTAAATCATGAGTGGCATAATTCTTCTCATGCTCCTTCAGCTTTCGGGATTCATAACAAATTACAGATCCCTCTTGGTTGAGAACTCCTCCCAGCCCTTCCTTACACGCATCCATGCACACTACGTAATCCTTACTTGGATCAACAATCTTTAGGATTGGAGCACTAGTGAGAAGCTACTTCAATTGCTGGAAGCTACTCTCACATTGTTCAGTCCACTGGAACTTCTTCTCCTTCCTTTGCAAGGAAGTGATAGCATGAGCTATCCTTGAAAATCCGGCTATGAACCTCCTATAATAACCTGCCAGTCCCATAAAGGATCTAACCTCTGTCACATTTCTTGGTGCTGGCCACTCTTGAATGGCCTGTACCTTCTCAGGATCCACAACGATCCCTTCTTCAGAAATAATGTGTCCCAGATAATGGATCTGCTTTTGGTAAAATGAGCACTTGCTCAGTTTTGCGTAAAGTTGGTGTTCTCTCAACACCTGCATCACCATTCTAAGATGTTGTTCATGTTCTTCCTCTGTCTTGGAGTACACCAAGATATCATCCAAAAAGACTATGACAAACTTGTCCAGATAATTTCTGAACACTCCATTCATTAAGCACATGAAGACAGCAGGCGTGTATGACAGTCCAAACGACACCACAGTGAACTCATAATGACCATACCTTGTTTTGAAGGCAGTCTTGCTGATGTCTTCATCTTTTATCCTCACTTGATGATATCCAGATCAAAGATCTATTTTCGAAAATACTTTCGCATCCTTTAACTGATCAAAAAGATCATCAATCCTTGGCAGAGGATATTTGTTCTTGATAGTGACTTTATTCAACTACCGAAAGTCAATGCACAGCCTCATCGTCCCATCTTTCTTCTTCACAAATAGGACTGGGGATCCCCACGGTGACATGTTGGGATGAATGTAGCCTTTCTTTAATAGCTCTTCGAGCTGCAATTGCAACTCTTTCATCTCTGGCGTACTCATCCTATAAGGATCTTTCGAAACTGAAGCTGCTCCAGGCATTAGATTTATAGAAAAGTCAATGTCCCTCTTCGGAGGTAGTCCAGGCACCTCCTGAAACACATCCTCAAACTCTTTGAGCACCCTGTGGTCTTCCATATTCGAGACCACATTTTGGAATACTTCTTCCACCCGGGCTGCAAATAATTGACAGCCTTTCTGGTAACATTTCTTCAGCTGCATAGCTGAGATTTCCCTCACAGCCACGGCTCTGGGAATTCCTTGGACTGTTACCTGAATTCCCTCTTCGTTCAGGTAGGTGAACCTCTTGTTTCGACAATCCAGAAGGGCATGGTGGTCCAACCAGTCCATCCCAATTAAGCAATCATATGAGCCTAAAGGAAGAATGTTCAATTCAGCCTTAGTACTCATTCCTTTCATGTCCATTGAACAGGACTTAACCAATTCAGTGACCTTCCTCTTGTTCCCTGTGGCTAACTGCACTAACCAAGACTTCTCATGTTTTCTCTTCGTTAGATGAAAACTTTCCACCACCCTAGGATCTACATAACTATGGATAGCCCCTGAATCAATCAAAATAACAAGTGGTTGGTTGTTGATCATACCTTCCACTTCAATCATGTGCGATTGAAATTCCGCTTGCTTATTGTCTAGGGCTGCGTAGATCCTCGACATTCTGCTGCCCATATCCTCCACTGTTTCAGCTTGCTGAACAGTATGTACAGTTCTCACTTTACCATTTTTATGGGGACAATCTCTGTACTTGTGGTTTCCTTGACAGCCCCAACACTGAATGGACATCAGTCTTTGTCTTTGTGCACCCTCTTCAGTCCTTCTCGGCTCTCTAAACGAAGGTTGTCCCTGACGAATATTTCTGAAAAAGGAAGGCTTGTCTCCCTTCTGCCTCTGTTCTTTCTTAAACCTCTTCTGGTCATCCCAAGCCTTCCAAAAGGTAGGCTTTTCTCTTTGTTGTTCGTATAATCATTTCACCCTTCTTATCGTTTCTTTCATAGTCTTAGGATAATCATATTGAATTTTGTCACCAATAGAAGGTGGTAGTCCACTTAGATACCTCTGAATTTTGATAGCCTTGTCCTTGATGAATGGAACATACTTCAACAGTTCCAGAAAACTTCGTTCATACTCATCAATGGTCATGCTGCCTAGCTTGAATTCGAAGAACTCCTTCATCTTTCTGTCATAGTATCTTTTAGTCAGGTATTTCTTCTCTAAATACCTCTTAAACTCCTTCCATGTGATCTCTTTCTCTCTGATGTGCTGCACCTGCACAAACTGATCCCACCACATGGACGCTTTTCCTTTCAGCTGGCACATTGCAATTCTTCCCTCTGCATGGGCAGAATAATTATGTAGCTGGAAGTATTTCTTCATGCCCAACAACCATGTCTCGGCATCTTCCTCCTTCTTATGTTCTCCATCTAATGTTGGAGGCTTAATCTTGTTCATCTCTCCTTTCAATTCCTCCCTTCCAGATTTCCGATGTTTTCGGGTAGGCGACGGGCTTGAACTACTATGTGTCTCCCTATCCGAATCTCTTTGGGAGCGACTAAGATGTCGGCTACCACTCCTCGATATGCTTCTTCTCCCATGGTCTCTGTGACTCTCTGTCATACCTGAGTCTCTTCCCTTCTTAAGTTTCTTCTCTATTCTTTCCAGACTCTGCAAGAATTTTAAGTTTAATTTCCCTTGCCGATCCTTGACTTTCATGAGCTTTCGGCTATCAGCTCGACGCTCCTTGGCCTCTCTTTGCAATCCATCAAGGATTTTCATTATATGTATTTCCTTATCCATCTCCTTTCCATGCCCATTAGAGTTCGATCCTTCGACTCCTAGGTTAACATCCTTTCCTTCCCGTTCGTCTTCCATTTCAGGGATAATTTTCACTCTTCCCCACTCCATACTCGGTGTTGATTAACTGGAGTTTTGGCCTCTGTTGTATTCTGAACACGCACTGTGCAATCCAATTCAAAATTGTCAGGCCATTAAATTTTATGAATGATCCACAATGTTTATAACTAATATGAATAAGAACGAAAGACATTTCAACTACACAAGTTTTCTGATCTCTGTCTGCTCTTTGTTTTTCGGGTTTCTGGAAATTCTCCTATTTCCCTATCGGGAAATTTTCCTCCCACAGGAACTCTTCGAGGTCTCCCTTCCTTCTATCAGGTTACCTCTATTGGGGTTTGGAAACCGGCAATGTTCTGGTGGGTTGAATCCCCGATTTCCCGATGTGCTACCTTTATGTGTTAGCCCCTGCTATGGCTCTACACCATATGACCGCTGGCTCGTGACCCCGGCCTTTTCCCTTATCGGGGTTTGGGGTTTCATGAATTGAAATGTGCCAAAACTCTGGACAGTGGAATCCCCAATTTCTCGATTTTCGATGGACTCCGTCCGTGCTAGCCCTCCGGGCTATAGCCTCACCATACGACCACTGCCCATGACCGTGATCAATCCTCCTATCGGGCTTTCGGGATTTGTGATGTCGTGATGCACACGCATTCACAACCTCCGATCCTCCAATTCCCGATGTGTCGACGCACTTTTTGCTTTAACCCCTCGTGGTTAAGCCCAGGTCCATGTGACCTCTACCCCGTGACCGTAATCAATTGCTCATCGGGGTTTCGGGGTTCGGAGTTTCAAAGTGTATGAATCACTTGTCACCGGGGTTCCTGATTTCTCGATGAACTTCAAACACCGATGGAATTACTCCTTGTCGGGACTTTCCCTGATGGCAGATCTCTGCCACGTGTTCCCTGATATGAACGGTCTAGATCTTGTCGCAAAATCATGGATCGCGATTCCGTGTGATGAGATCTCTATGTGCTCGAGAAATCCGATTCTCCAATTTCTGACTTTCTCTAGGATTCTGACACGTGTCCTCCTTGAGATCCTACGGCTATGATTTCTTCGGTGTTTCGAGACTCACAAGGTCTCGGTTCTCTTGACTTCTAGAACCCTGATTACTCCAATATCCCGATGCCTCTCTGGGACTTCTCCTCTACCCATGAGGACTTAAACCCTATGCAACTTCTGTCAACTCGGACGGTTGATGGGTAATTCCACAGTGATCTTACGACTCACGATGCTCCCGAGTTTAAACTCTTGTGAAGTATCCAAAGGCTTTAAACCTTGTGCACATTCTCCAGATCTGACGGTTACAAGGGTTCGCCTTCCCTCCTGAATAGATCCGACGGTTCTAACACCATTGGTGTAGAGACCTGTCTCCCCGTGGCCATAGACCACACCAGCTACGGTTTCATAGCACCGCTATGCCTCCAGAGTTCTTAATAAAACTCATCAAGTGTCTCCTTGACGCTTCGGAGCAAACCAGGGTCCGAAATTGAGTCGGGACAAAATCGGTCCTCCCGACTCAATTTATCCTCTCACCCTCGGTCCAAAGACCACTCAACTGGCCCATCTAGGCTCAATGATGAAACCTTAGCTCTGATACCAATTTGTAGTGTACCTTTTCACTACCGAGGTTTCCAAACCTCTCAGTTACCATGCTCTACATGAATTTTTACATAATTTGTACAGACATTATAAGCACATGCATTTTAACAATTAAACACACGTAATTCTCAGAGTAAATTGTATAAGTTACTGCTACAATTAAACAAGCATTAGAATTCCACAGTAATTCCTTTACACAACAGAAACATGATACATAAACAGCTCAGTCATGCCAAATGTGATAAAACATAGTTCAGATGCTTATCTTTTAAAAGCTGTAGAATTCACCAAACAAGTGTAGGCCTTCCATGAACCTCCTAGCCTTAGACCACACTGTTCATCAGCTCAACAGTGGGTCACCCCCGAGCTGGGACTGAGCTCCACCCCCAAGGCAAGGAATCCTAGGCTAGGCTAAGGTTACAGGGAAGACAACACAAAAATATCTGGAAGGATTCTTCCCAAAGATGCCATCTTACACCCACTACTACCAGACCCTCATTCCCCACATGCCTGTTCCGCCCGGGAGTATACACCTTCACACGCACAGTCCATCAGTGCTAACCTCCCCTCTGGGTCTCGGCAACAGGCCAGATCAGGAAGTCTTAGAGCCCATAGCTGGTGCTGAGCACTCTCTGGAAGAAAACACTTCCCAGCAAACTCTTCCACCTGGGAAGAGTTGCTCGCAGGCCTAACAACTTGCCTCTTCCAACATCCACCACCTCCCTCACCTGGAGAGAGGTCATACACAGGCTTAGCACAGGCTTACTCTGGTCAGTATGATACGCGCAGTCTAGCACTGCGTGACCACCACAAACAATTGGGAATACAGACTCGGGCTTCTCACACAAGCTCAGTGATGGTGGCAAGGTCTCATGATGTTGGTTCTGGAAACGTGTGACAACAATCCATGCAGGAAATTACATAGACTCCCTAGTTTCGAATGGGTAAAGAGTGAACTAGCTTTTCAGACGGACACAATCTTCTCAGCTCTCATAACAGAGGGCGTACACGTAATTTTTGCAGAACAAACACAGGCTTTACGGCTTTCAGAGATGAACCAGGGTATTCTGGCAGAGGTCGTACCAGTTCCATGCTCAGAGGTTCGGTTCGAATGGAGAAGCCTCCCCCTCCCCCGCGGTTCAGCTCGACGCTTATATTTGCATGCACCAGGGTTGACACTTGTCACCCTGGGAACTGCATGCGTTCCACAATGTGCATCCCCTTGCACGTTCCCTCCCTTGCCAGGAACTTAGGATAAAATAATATGCACATGGCTCTTTTGAAAATAATATTAAAATATTATTCCAGGCCTAATCCCCCTAGGCTTAGCCCCTAGGCTCAACACTCAGCCCCTTTTCCCACCTTTCAGCCCCTAATCCCTTGCCCATTCTGTGGACGCTCAATCCCCAATTACTCATTCATCGTGGTCGGTCTGCACTAGCGGTGTTTATATTTTATTAATTGATCTGTATACATAAAAGTACATCAACAGGATCCCAGCCTTCAGCACTTAGGCTCCCTGGCCTAACAAAACACATAAGCCTACAGCTTATACAAAACTTGGCTCACCAGCCTATAGAACACATTTACAATTCTTTGCATAAAACATGATCTGTAACGAGGCTCGACCTTGGGGACACTACAGCAACTGAAAGATGCCATCCTTTCCTCGAAAAATTAGTTTCATCAGTAAACTATTTTCAGACCATGATGAAGGTTAGCAAGCAAAAAATTAAAGGAGACAGAAAATTACAAAAATGCACCAAAGACTGAAATTTTCAGCATCACCCCACTCTTCTGGATATCTATAAATTGTATCAATAATTTTCCCGAGAGTTGTGGGAAGTGTTTGCAAACCTGTCGGGATACTAAACAGGTCTACTAGAAGCAGGTAAATGCATGCATGGTGCCAAGACAATTTCATCGGGGTATTGAATAGGCCCGCTGGCAGTGAAGCGATGTCAGGTTAGAGAAAATTCTTAGGTAAAAATAAAGTATTTTTGATCATAAGCATCCTTCATTCTGATTTGAATTTTCTTAGACATGATAGAGGTGTTAAAGTGGGTTAATTGACATCCCTTCCGAGGCTATTGACGTCTTCTAGTAGCAATGGCCCTATCAACATAATTGGAGCCAATAACTTAAACATCGTGGCTTTCATTTGTTAATTCTATCACCAGATTTCACTTTTTAACGAAAGATATCTTAAGCCAGACCACCTAATGATTTTCAAAGATGCTCAAATGTTTTTCAGTTTCTCTTTGATTTGAAATCATTCAAACATTTCTAACCTGAACTCGTCAGTGATACAAAGATAACTGCTTCTCCCAATAAGTTTTCATTGTTGGCAGCCCCACATATTTTCAATTTTTTTTTAAGTATTTAGCTGCCTACCTGGGGGTCATACGATTATTGTTCTTCATCAACAATTTTTGAAACTATAATTGTGATCTTTTGGTCATTACTAGTATTTTCGTTTTCATGCTTCGTTCATGACTGAAAGCATGAACAAAGTTTTTACCTCTTTATTTAAATCTTATGAAAGGTGGATGACTCTATAGTTTTTGTTAATAAACATTCTTTCTTGCTATGAAGCTCATCTTCTTTATTGACTCCTCAAATGTGAAGCATGTTTTGGGTTGTTATTCGAATCAACAATGATCCATTTGATTTAAACCATGATATATATTTTTATGGCTCTTGTTCATGCCTATCCTTGTCATTACATGTTGGTTAATAAATTTTTCCTTCTCCCGAACTTTAGAAACCAAACCCACCTCGTTGTGCAATGATAATTTTTAATGCACCTGGTCGTGGCCTGTACCCCGTGGTAGGTGGCAGTCCGACAATGATAAGCCCATCACCTTGAGCTAAGTCTCGGGTTTCACATGTACTCCTAGCATTCATTTCATGAAACACATTCATTTGGTATTGAAGAGCCTCTGTTCATACGCGCTAGGGTATTGATGAGTTTTGGTTCTGAAATGTCGTTCTGGTCTTCTCCTAGAAACCCTCCCTACTCACTGTGTTTTATTGTCTACCTTTTGTATCCCCATGGCCCCGGTCATCAGGATTGTTCCCAATGGCTCTCAGACCCTGTTCCTGTGTGATGATGCAAGGGAGGATCTCGAGGGTCAAGGCTGGCTTGTTTTTATTGAGAAATTTCAGGGTTTCAACTTGCAAACCGCTTAGGAATTCGCCCTTTCCTTTGACGGATGCCAAGCCAAGGTAGGAGACATTCAGGTCGAGGTCATAGAGGAATTTTTAGGTCAAGAAACATGCATTCCTTTGATCGGGCATAAGTGGTTCAAAAACGCCAAGGTCGAGGAGGTTGCTTGGAGCCTTTTCTTCACATCTCAAAAAATCAACTGGTGTGACAAAGGTATGCCCGTGTCCCTGTTGAAAACTCGATGGCATGGTTTGCTAGTAGTCTTGAAACAATTCGTGACATGCGAAGGCTGTTTTGGTTTTGTTTTTATATATCATATACATTTGCTAATGAATTTCATTGGGTTTCAATTAAATATTCCCTATTACCTGTGGAGAAGCCTGTATAAAATGGCAAAGAGGTACAAGAGACAACAATTGGATTCAAGCCTGCTCCATCATGGTTTGATAAATATACTATTGATACATCAATTGAAGTTACAAAATGATGACTGGAATGCTTTCTTAACCAAAAATGGTTTTGTTAACTCTAATGCTGTAGAGGTTGATAAACCCGTGATAGAGGAAACCATAGTTCCTTTAGCTACACAGGCCTGTGTTACGGCCACCCTCAGTAAGCCTATACCCGATCCAAAAGTTGATGAGCAGAGCCATGAACAACGCTCGCGTCCTAACGCCTCTACTAAGAACGCAAACAGACCTGTGGGAAATCCATCTAAAGGTGATATCGATTTAGGTTTTAAAAATAAAAGGGTAGGTAGGTTGATCTCAAGGAAACTACGAAATAAACCAAACGCTCATGTGAGCTTGATCAAAGCAATCGAGATCCATGAAAGCTCAGGTTTGGAGATCGAAATATTCTTGGCCGAAGAAGACCCTCCTTCCTTTGAAGCAGATCTTGACTAGGCTTACAATTTCGTGGATAATTTTCCGCCCTTCTTGAAGCACAGTCAAGGATTTCCAGGTATCAAGTTTGATAACAAACCTAAAGGCGACAGTGGGCACAGTCTGACACACAACCGTAGGTATTCTCAAACGGCCGTCACAGATTCACAATGTGAAACTTGTCTATTATGGATTGACAAATATTGTGAAGACATACCTATTTTACAATCATAAATCAAAACCCTTACTGATTAGGTCGAACCCCTAACAGATGAAAATTGTAGTCTCAAGTCCATTGTTTAAAGACAAGGAAAACGTTTGAAAACAACAGGCAACATCATAGTAAAAAACATCGAGAGTGTAACAACAATGATCAATTCTGAGATCATGTGAATCGTTTTTATTTTCCAGTTAAAGGTAAAGATTTTTTTTTATTGTGTTATATTCTTGTTCATAAAATAAATTAGATTTCGTTGCTAAAATAAGACTAGCTACATAATCCACAGATTTTGTAGCCAGTCTATTCTTATTCGAAATTTGGAAAATATCGGTTAAATGAATATCTGAATTTCTTTATTTCATATTTTTCTTTCAGGAAATCTGGCAGTTTATGGTGATCAAATGATATGAAGAATTTCTGGGCTTATTAGCCATATCCATGGCTTATTTTTGTGTAAACAGGAACAAACTGTTTTAGTTTTTAAGAGATTTAGTGTGATCTGGGGTGGTTATATTCCCCCCTATTTTTGTAATTAGTAGATGATTGTGAATATTTAATCTTATCTCATAAGATAAGACAGTTAGCTATTTTGAACCCTTTAAAAACTCGTATTTTTTATAATGAAGGCATCTTGGCCTGTGGCTGAAGGTGGATGATTCATTCACGAATTTGGACGAAACATATATTTACATTTTCGCTTTAGCTCTCTGTAAATGTTGTTTTCGTTTATGGTTTGTTTATCCTAATTAATGAATAGTTGTTGATAGCTTTTATCTTCACAATATATTATGGCATTGGGATAATCTTTTTAAAACACTGTCCACATTTTGATGCTTCAGATATTGAAAAGAGTGGTCATTCGTTCAACCCAAATGATAAGATTTTTCTTTAAATTTTGTTGAATGATTAAACGCATGTTGTTACAGTTAGATTTATCTTAAATGTAATTTCTTGCAATCACAAATACCACAGTGATTATTTGCATCTCATCGTTTTGTCATTAAAATTCAACAGTCAATATATTGTTTTGCATTTATTGCGAGTAATTTCAAGGTTCACTGTAGATTTATCTCTTGGACAGGCTGGCTGGACATTCTATAATCATATAGATGTTGGATGCATGTTGATTAACTCATTGATAGGTTAGTTCATTTCTTTCTGTCATTTATTTGTTTTCAAAACTTTAATATATGGTCTGGCTTTGACCGTCCACATACTCCTTTTTCATAGTATCTTTTTAAATTTAGATTAATAAAGAGAAAACAAAAAATAGTTTATGTGCTTTCTTTATCTGCTTTTGTTAAAGAAACCATCATTACATAGATTTTCGCGAGTTTAGATTAAAAATCGCAACTTGCATATCATGCACATAGATAAGATAGGTAGATCTGTTGTTTAAATATCATCTACAATAGTTATATATATACATGTATATATATTAAGTGGTTATTTAATAGTTATTTCTTTTATTTATTTCTTCTAGGACTTTTAGATTAGCCAACGAAGCCATTAAGCCCAATTAGCCAACGGAGCCATTAAACCTGTCAGAACGAGTTACACCAAATGGCTTGGGTTATTTAGACAACCTCGGACCGGACTCGTTCTTCCAATTGACGGATGGTCATTTTCGCTCGTCAAGACAACTCTTGTCTAAAATTACACAAGTAAGAAATATGCCTATATTATCAGAGTGCGCAAAAAAATCAAGGTACATGTGCCACTCTTTTCCATTGGAGCAGGGTGGTATTGAATTGCCAAAAAGTGATTCATAGTGAATCACTCAATGAAGTGAAGAGAGATATTTAATATTGAGCAAAAACCTTGGGTGGCAAGGAATATTAGAAATAAGACATGAAAGAAGTATTTCAGAATGTTGAAATGCTAGTCAATGATAACGGTATTCCAAGGCTGACTTGTTCAAGAAAAATGGGAAGTGGTTAATTAGATTTTAGTGTTAATGTTCAGCTAGAATAGTGCATGTTACAACACTATGAATATTGAGAATTTATCCAAAAGATGTTGGGACATGATTTTTTTCATAAAGTAGTTGCGAGATGGCAGCACTAGTGGACCAACTAAGGCTGGAAATGAAGGATGGCCAAGTGAGGCTTGGATAGAAGGTGTAGAATAAGGGATAGTGGTGCACAATTGAGAAAAATAGAAATGCACAATGAAACAATATTGTTGGACACACCTACCACACTTTGACGGGGGGTGTGAATGAGTGTGGGGATCTTTTTCCCAAAACTTCCCTCTTACACAAAACTCCTTAGTTAACATTCAACATTTACTCATTACTCATTGATATCATTTATAATCAGTTATATGTGAATACATATCAGCAATATATATCAACAATATATCATTAAAAAATTATCTCCACAAGGAACACAAAGAACACAAGATGTATGTACAATTTTTCTTTTATTATGGACTTCTATCCGAGGGTTTTTCAGCAACAACTGAATAGAGTACAAATTTACAAGAGATCCCGCTCTATATGAAAGACTCATCTTACATTCTCAACACCAAATGAGATGAGGCAACAATCCTCAACAAATATCAATTTGTACCATAAATAAGTGCATCAACCATGCACCTACCTGTGCCAAACAACCTGTAATCAACCTGAACCATAAACAAGTGCATCCAACCATGTACCAAGTATATACCAATAATGTGTCAACTAATCATCAAAAATGACTCATCAATATGTACCAACATCATCAACTATACACCTCATGTATGTGCTAACTCATCAACTACTTGTCTCAACCATGACTAGTTTTGGATTAGTCAACAACCCTAACTTGAAATAATAATAACTTTGTACCTGTAATGAATAAAGATCTGAAACTGATACAAAATTTTCTTTAGTGTGTTTAATGCAATTCCTCTAGGTTTCAGTGCTCAGAACCTCTCAGAAAAGGAGTTATAGCAAAAATGACATACCTTGCTGAATTTTGGTTTATTCTAGACAGCGACCTTGTAGATCATGCCCCACACAGAATATTTGTTGAATTGATCTGAAAATGTTACAAAACATACTAAATACTTTATTCTAACCAACACAATCTGTCTCACTGAATTTGTATCTGTTATGAAGAAGTTATGACGTTTTTACTCGAAACACCTCTTTTAGACTAGTTTCAGGACTAGCCACAAACCCTATTTTCCACAAAGTGTATCTCCAAACATACAACGACCCACAAGGTGAATTTTTTACCATATATACTTGGATATGTTTCCTCAATAAAATATCAATATCATGGTTTGAATCATTATAGAAACAAATTTATTACGAAAATGGTGAGATGACCTGTAAATAACATACCTTAGAAAGCATCATGAAAATAATTTATCCTCACTTGAATTCATGCCCTCTTTTCTTCACCTTCCCTCTGAAATTAGGCTTATATATCCTTTGGTTGCCTCAATCACCTATATATATTCAATATTCTCAAGTGTTCCCCACCAAAAATTCTCAAGAAGCTCTCACAAGAAGCTCTCCACCAATACTCCAAAAGATATTCTCACAAGAAGCTCTCCATTGATCCACGAAAAGGATGATATACAAGAGACCATTGCTATCTTATTTATACTTTCATCCTCTAGGTCAATTAACCCATTTTTAGGTCACTTAACCCATTTCTAGGTCACTTAACCTATTTTCCTTATTTTAGGGTTAACCACTTTCCATAAATA